>LR753352.1:1149204-1210447 GCA_902729485.2 Mus minutoides | reverse complement strand
GGTAGGAGGAGCTTGTGGTTGCCCTTGGACGGCGGTAGGAGGAGCTTGTGGTTGCCCTTGGACGGCGGTAGGAGGAGCTTGTGGTTGCCCTTGGACCGCGGTAGGAGGAGCTTGTGGTTGCCCTTGGACGGCGGTAGGAGGAGCTTGTGGTTGCCCTTGGACCATGGTAGGAGGAGCTTGTGGTTGCCCTTGGACGGCGGTAGGAGGAGCTTCTGGTTGCCCTTGGACCGTGGTAGGAGGAGCTTGTGGTTGCCCTTGGACGGCGGTAGGAGGAGCTTCTGGTTGCCCTTGGACAGCGGTAGGAGGAGCTTGTGGTTGCTTGCTCACATCTGGATCGATAAAAAGCAGCCAGAGAGCAAGGAGGAGGGCTGAGCTATAACCTGAAGACCTGTCCTGGGGAGATCACTTAATTCAGCTGTGGCCCTCTCCTAAAGCTTCCCCAGTGTCCCCAAACAGGGCCACCAGCGGGGGACCAAGTAGTTAAACCCTGTAGGGGACATTTAACCTACAAACTACATTTGTGGACATTGTTCTGCATACCATAGAATCCAAATATCTTTCTAAATAGTGTTGTACTAATTTCAATTACTTTGGTGATTTGAATATTGTTGAACTTATATCACCCCTCGATTGTTTTCTTAGCTTTAAACTGTTATCTGCATTTCCCCTTTGAACGTTATTTCTTTGGTATTTTGTAAGCACTCACTAGCTTTTGTATGCAACAGACCTCACCACAATTACTCATCACTGCATGCACATATGTGGTTTCTGACCGAGGCTGGGAAAGTGATGGCCCAGACTTGCTGTACTGCCAAGTTTGCAGGTCAGTTGAGCATTATCTCATTTAGCCTGGGGCTCTGTGGGGCTAGCTCTGGTCCACGTGCCCCTCATGCTCTTAGCTTGGACTTGTGCTTATGAAAAATGACAGCAATAAAAGCATTAATGTAGAAACATATGAAGCTTCCTCTGTCTTAAACTTAGAGCAGGGAAACTGTCACTTCCTTATTCTGTCAGCCAAATCTAGTCACATTGCCAAATGAGTGGACTGGGGCATGCATTCTGTTCCCTGGGGACTTGAGTAGAGAGGGAGGAGATACAGAGCACTTAACCTGTTGGGCATGAGCTTATTCCTTTGACTACTGGTTTCTCCAGAGAACCGGCTCACTTTTCCTTCTGGTTCTAGTTAATGATAGACTATTCCTTCCACACCTGGTTCCCCAAGCCTGCACCACAGGAGGCAGTGCAGATGGTTCTTTCTATTTCCTATCTTTTGTATTTACCTTGTAAATGTTTTCCTAGCCTGTCATCTTTTCAGCCTTATCAATATTTGTTCAGCATTGGCTACCCTCCTTAGGAAGAAACAGAGGGAATATGCTTTTGCTTCTCACCTCATTTCCTTCAGATCTGTCTCCTGGAATATTCTACAGCTTGATATTTAGATACCATTCTTGCTCAACAATTAGAGCTATACTGCTCCTGAGTGTTTATCCAAAGGGATTTTAAATAGACATTCTAGAGATCCGTGCATATCTCTCTGTGGGTATTGGTATATTAATTCACTGTGGTTAAGATACAACATCAGCCTACTTGTCTATGAATGGATGAATAGATAAAACAAATGTGACACATATCCACAATGGAATTGTTTTCAGCCATTAAAAAAAGAAAAAAAAAAAAAAAGATAGACATCATGACACCCGCAGGGAAATGGTGGAACTGGAGATCATTGTGTTAAAGAGAGGGCAGTGGGATACATGTGATGGGAAAGCAGATTGATGGCTTCTAGGGGTGGGGTGGGGCATAGTGGGGAACAGTAGAGAGGCAAAGAGGAGTAACAGTGTAGGAAAGTGATGACTAAATAGTGACATTTATATGATAATGACATTGAAACTCAAAACTGAATAGAAACATCCCATCATAGTGGAATGCCATATTTTTATGTTTTCACTCATCAGCAGATGAGTCTGAGTTATTTCTACCTTTGGGCTGTTATGAATAGTGCTGCTATGGACATTTTTTATTATTTCTGTTTTTTGAGACAGGCTTTCTCTGTGTAGCCCTGGCAGTCCTGGAACTTGCTATGTTGACCAGGCTGGCCTTGAACTTACAGTGATCAGCTTGCCTCTGCTTCCCGAGTGCTGGGTCTAAACATGAGTACTGTCGTGCCCAGCATGTATCAAGTTCTCTTGGGTGTATATCAAGACTGACTTTCTTTCTTCTTGTCTTGTCTCTCACAGCTCTTCCCTAACTCCTAAGCTGAGCTAAGGGTCTTTATAAGACCCTCATAAGTGTCTATAATAGCATAGTATGTTGAAACTCTCTCTTTACCCGTGTATTGCTCCTTTCTCCTTTGTAAGCTTCTGAAAAATTGCAACCATGTTTCACTCACCTTGTACTGACTAGAAACAGCACAAATTCATTGGTATTTGTTGAGTTAGGGAAACGATAAAGCAGTGTTTTAGAAAATCAGCTTTTTAGAAAAGGTCTCCTTGAATACATTCTGATATAACTGACCTTAATGTATCTTGCTTTAAGGCCTGCAAGAAAAATTAAAAAAGGTGCCAAGGAAAAGACATCAGATGAAAAACCAGTAGATGATATAGAGAAAATAAAGTCATATACCTACATGGAAAGTGATCCTGAAGATGATGTCTACTTAAAACGCTTATACCCACGGCGGATCTATGAAGTAGAGAAAGCTATTCACTTGCTTAAGAAGTTTCAAGTTCTGGACTTTACCAATCCAAAGCAAGGTGTTTATCTTGACTTAACATTAGATATGGCATTAGGGAAAAAGGTATGTAGACCTCTGTTTATTAAAGTAGATACATGAATTGATCTTTTTAATTTTTAAAATTCTAGGTGGAGGAGGGGGTAGAGGACATGTGATTTGAAAGTTGAAGCGCAGATACTAGAGGTGGAAAGGTTTGCACCAGCTTCTCAACCTGTGGGTCGAAGCCCTTTTGGGGTTGAATGACCCTTTCACAGGGGTCGCCTAATGCCATCAGAAAACAGACATATTTACATTATGATTTGTAACAGTAAAAAAATTAGTTATGAAGTAGCAACAAAAATAATTTTATGGTTAGGGATCACCTCAGCTGTATTAAAGGCTCACAGCATGAGGAAGCTTGAGAACAAGGGTTTACACAAAGATGGGCGTTGTGAAGGGGTGAGAGAAAGAGCAACCAAAACTAAGGATGTATCAAAAGCCATGGGAGACCAGCTACTTCATAAGCTACTCACAAGTAAGACTTAAACATTCCCTAAAATCACCCCCTAACCCCACTTGGTTTTTCAAGACAGGGTTTCTCTGCATAATCCTGGCTGTCCTGGAATTAAATCTCTCTGTAGATCGGGCTGTCTTTGATCTTACAGAGATCTGCCTGCCTCTGCCTCCCTCCCAAGTGCTGGAATTAAAGGCATGTGTACTTTAGCGTGAAAATATGTTCCTTCTCAAGTATAAGATGTGTTGGAAGCAAGCCTGGAAGTTGGACTGCTTTCCTTGGATTCATTGCTTTGCTTATTTTTACATTTCAGCATGCTCACCTTTATCATAAAGGCATAAGGTATTTAGTTCATATAGCTCTGTTCATGGTGAACTATGATAACACATTTTAGTCAGCAGTACTTTGCATTCACTTTTCATTTAAATCTGTAATAATATCAGGAAGTTCTCAGTCATTCGTGTAGTTCATAGCAGTGTCCTGCAGGACCTCAGGCATCATTTTGAATATGGAATCTACTTACAGGCTTACAATACTAATGATACAGTCACTGTCTTAAGTTTGCTCTGTGCTGGGACTGAGCCCAGGGCCTTAAGCACCAGGCAAGCAGTCTATGCTTGTTGTTGTTAATGCTTCCCATCAAAGAGTTATGTAGTGAATCAGTACTCCCCAGGGGATGCTAGTGTGGTGGCTCTTTACCTCTGGAGACCTTACCGAAATCAGTTGTGATGTGTTAATAGGAGTGCTGATCAATAAGTCTATGGATGGCTAATGTAGAGAGTACTTAAGAATGTATGCCTTCTGGTCTGAAAGATCCCTAGGAGGCAGTTGCTGCTTCGAAAAACTGTTGGTTTTTTTTTTTGGGGGGGGGGGCGGTGGTTCGAGACAGGGTTTCTCAGTATAGCCCTGGCTGTCCTAGAACTCACTTTGTAGACCAGGCTGGCCTCGAACTCAGAAATCCGCCTTCCTCTGCCTCCCAAGTGCTGGGATTAAAGGCGTGTGCCACCACGCCTGTCGGAAAAACTTTTCTAAATATAAACTTTCAATCAGTTTTATCAGAGAAACAGTCCCTTTTTTCTCCTGCCAAGCACATGAAGGGCTTAGAAGCTGTTTTCATAAGAACTCTCCCTCAGAGGCCTGATCCTGTGAGGATCTGGTAGGAAGCTTCCTCACCAAAATGCCTGAAGACATGAATTCTGAGGTCTTAACGTGATTTGTGTGTGTGTGCCCGTCAAATGAAACATTGTTTATTTTGGAATTATCAGTTCACTTCTCAAATGTATGAAAATAAACTAAAGAAAGAGAAGACCCTTTCAGTCTTGGCATTCTTTTGTAGATTTAGGGCTTCTATTTATAATTGCCTGGGGCCATGGAGTCCACTAAGGGTGAACTACTGAGCAGGTCAGTTGCACACTGTCCTTGTTCAAGATGTCTAGCTGTTTTCATCATCTTCCTTGAGTCTGAAAACTACATTTACATTTTTAATTCAAGTTAACAGGCATCCATTGATAACCAGAAAATGGAAACTATTGTACAAGTTGCTAGGGAGGTGTTGATAGATATGAATATACTTGCAACATTTGAGAACCTGTGATAAATGGTTTAGGTAGAAACCTCACGAAATGGGTTGTCATGTACACAAGGGAAGGTTAGATTCTTATTTTTATTCAATAACATAATCCCTTGAACTTTAAATTATGATCAGAAAATAGTAAGGAATAAAGGGGCGGACCTATTCTAGATTGAAAGATTTAAAAGCCAGAGTTGGAAATGGTGCTGAGTTCCTGTATTGCCTGCATTAAGAAAAAAAATGTCAGTTTGTTTTTTATAGAATGCAGAAGATAATAGAGAAGATAAATGTTTTGTAATTATTCCCCCCCCCCCCCCCGTGAATGTTTAGAAAAAGGTGGAACCATTTGCCAGTGTTATTGCTTTGCCACACCTTTTCTCATCAGAAGTCAACAAAGTTGCTGTGTTTACAGGGGTAAGTAACTTTGTCAACAATTTTATAATTTAATTTTTAAGAGATTACACTAGTCAATAAAGAGAGTAATGGAATGTAATTAGAGAAAAACCCCAAATTTATATCAGTTCTTTAAAGCACAAAGCAGGTTAGTCACCTCTTTGCAGTTGAACTGCTAGTCTGAGCGAGAGATGCACCCTACACTGCTGCCACCATTCGCACTGATCACAGCAATGCTGTTCCAGAGAACCTGAGAGAGCTGTGGGCTCTGTCAGGTGTCTCCAGCTTCCTTCCCAGGCTCCTCCGAAGCACACAACAGACACCAGTGCTGTGCGGCTCCAAAAGCACAGCTTAAACAAATGCTTGCCCACAGTGCCAGCAGCCACAGCATGGCAGGCATGGGTCTGGCTTGGCGGGCTTCTGCATTGCTGATTTTGTTTCTGACGTGCTAATGTGTTTTTCCTTCTTTACCATCTGAATTTCATAACTGAGACTTTACAAATTTTCTCTCATTTCCTCTGGAGGAAGACAGTGTGTTCTTTGCAGTGAGTGGGGCTTATAGTTGTCAGACTGCCACAGTGCCACAGTAAGTAAGGGAGAAACATATATTCCCAGAAGGCAACGTGATAGAAATGGGACATATGCCAGGACAATCAGCTTTCCGTTGAAGTTGGCAGGTGTGACTACATTTTGTGTTTTGATTTCTTTTTTTTTTTTAAGATTTATTTTATTTATTATATGTAAGTACACTGTAGCTGTCTTCAGACACTCCAGAAGAGGGCGCCAGATCTCATTATGGATGGTTGTGAGCCACCATGTGGATGCTGGGATTTGAACTTATCACCTTCAGAAGAGCAGTCAGGTGCTCTTACCCACTGAGCCATCTCACCAGCCCCGTGTTTTGATTTCTTAAGTTAAATTCCCCCCTCATCGGTTTTCTAAAATATAAGTTAGTAAAATTAACCGTATTTTAAGTTTTTACTTTTGAGAGGTGTGTATATTGATAGACCAGCTACTTGTCACTTTGCTTGGTTTCTGTTGAGACAGTCCTCTACAGAGTCCTGGCTGTCCTGGAATTTGCTGCTTAGACCAGGATGGTCTTGAACTCAACAGCGATCCTCCTGCCTCTGCCTCGGACACTTGCTAGGTTCTTTATATGACATTAAGGTGTATTTCTGCTGTCAGTCAAATACTCCAGGTACATACAAACTGAAGTTTTTAGAATCTAATGTATGTAATGCATATAATTAAAATTGGTATAGTTTAATTAAAATTAAATAATCTTTACTTTGAATTGATATTTCTAACAGCTATTGTCAGTATAATGAATCTGTTTAAAAATAATGTGTAAACTGTTGTATTTTGGTAGAATGCATCAGAAATTAAAATAGCAGAAGAAAATGGAGCTGCATTTGCAGGAGGAACAGATCTGGTTAAGAAGGTACCTGTGTTTTATGTTCATTTCTTATAAAGATTGTTCTGATCACTCTACTTCCATTATTTACTTATTAATTTTGTGTTTATAGGGTTTTGTCTGCATGTAAATCTGTGTCTCATATGTGTGCCTGGTGTCCTTAGAGGACACTAGGGTTATATGTCGCCAAAACAGCTAGTAGCCTTTATAAAAAGCAGAAACAGTTTGTACTTTGTTCAGATTCAAATCTAAGAAAAAGCCACTGAAGCTCTTAATCATTGATTACATCATTCTTTGATTTGTTTAGTTTACTGTTTTTATGGAGGTTTTGTGAGTAAAACATACAGGCCAATATTACTCAGGTTTGAATGTGAAACTTAAAATGAAATCCAAATATTAGTACACGCGAATATTTCATTCATGTTTTTAAACCAAGTGTGTTTTTCTTTCTGGGAGTGAAAGTATCATTAACTTGGCGTTTAATCTTCATAGTGTGGTATTTCCTCTGAGCATTTATTCTCTGTCCACTTGAGGTGGACTTACCATGGTCATGGAGGAGTGAGTAAGAAGCCCACCTCAGGAAGGAAGGACCTGGGAGACTGTAGGAAGAGGCATATAGTTATTGTAAAATCACAAAAGGTTTTTCTGAACATTTTAAAGAAGAGTCCCTCTTCTAAAGAAGTTAATTAAATTATATTATGGATAGAGGTAGGCAAGAGGGAGCTAGGAAAACTGATTAGAAAATGTATCCTCTGTTAAATATACAAAGATTCTGCTTGACTTACTGGGCTGGTCCTTTAGGGAACATGGTAGCTGAGTAGTGTTCTAAGTCTGATAGTGATTTTAATTTCCTTTTAAAGGGAATTGGAGATAGTTTATCTTGGAGTCAAATTTGAATTACCAAGGCCTAGGAAACACAATTGGTTGCCCTCCTCACCCCCCAATTTTATGTTCCTATGTGGGTTTTGTTACCAGCGAGGAGTTCTTTTTCTTTGCCCGTTAAAGGATTAAAAGGCAGGGAAATTCTCAAGGGTAACAGCAGCAGAAAGTCAGCAGTTGGAAAAAGGCTTCTCTGGGGTGAGGAAACACACACACCCACAATACAGAGGGATAGACCCTTCACAAAGCAGAGGTGGGAACTCAGGAAGTTAAAGCCCAGCTTCTCCTTGAGGGTTGCTTTGAAGATCTACCTCCCTTCTTTTAATGTCTTTGTGTAAGCATGTACTGATCTGGCCTTGAACTTGCTGAGCCAGTCCAGCTGCAGGAGGAAAGGCCCACAGGCCTTTGTAAAATCTTAAGTAAAATTTCCAGTGAGCTTACTGGAAAGTAGGAATGGATCTTACTTTAAAGCAGGTTTTGGCGGAGTCCAAGTATAGTATCTTGTTCTTTCTGGCATATCATTTTAATTCTTTAAAAAGTACTAACAGTGTTTTAGTTGATAAAGATTAAATATACTGCAGGCGCTTGGGAATCTGAACGTGGGCCTTGCTTGGCCTCTGCAGTCAGAAAACTAACCTCAGCAAGCCTGTGCTGCTGCCTTTCCCCAATTTGCTCTCGACCCTGTGAGAGTGTCACAGCTGCCACAGCCAATCCTGTAGCTGTGGCGACAAATTACTCATTCTCAAGGATAAAGCAGTGGGGGAGAATGTGGTGCACAACCCTATTGTTCATAAAGGAAGTCCTGGAAAGAGAAACTCAAATAAGAAAAATCTAATCGTGACTATTGGTATATAAATATTGTAGATACATAATTTTCCTATAGGAGCCCCAGTGCTGAATGCATTAGAGAAACAGTTCTGCTTGGGTAAGTTATCTTAACCGGGATGTTCTTCCATCATGTGTGTGAAAGCTTTCTGTGGTATTTTTAGAATGTATTCATTCAGGTTATGAAGTAAGTTTCAAACAGGGTTTTCAGGTACTATGACGATTGATTTTCTAGCACATTTCTTTTTTTTTTTTTTTTTTTTTTTCGGTTTTTCGAGACAGGGTTTCTCTGTGTAGCCCTGGCTGTCCTGGAACTCACTTTGTAGACCAGACTGGCCTTGAACTCAGAAATCCGCCTGCCTCTGCCTCCTGAGTGCTGGGATTAAAGGCATGCGCCACCACGCCCGACCTCTAGCACATTTCTATACATTTATATTTACTCATTTATAGCAATACTGGAGGTTGAATGTGGGGCCTTACCCAGGTAGGCAAGTGTTCTAAGACTAATAATACTCCGAGCCCTCATTCCTGCTTTCATAAATTAGTACTCTGTCCTCCTTAGCATTTAGCTGAAGAAATGGCTCAGCAGTAAAGAGCACTGGTTGCTCTTGTAGAGGACCCAGGTTCAGGTGCCAGCACCCACATGGTGGGTGACTCATAACCACCACCACCACCACCTCCCCCTCTTCCTCCTCCTCCTCCTCCTTCTTCTTTTTTTATAATTTTTTTATTACATATTTTCTTCATTCACATTTCAAATGCTATCCTGAACATCCCTTATATCCTCTCCCCAGGCTCATAACCTTCTGTAACTTTAGTTCTAGAGAATCCTATGCCCTCTTCTGGTCTCCATGGACACCAGGAATGCATGTGGTACATAGACATACATGCAAACAAAGCACTCATAACCATAAAAAATATAAATAAAATATTTTTTAAAAAGAAAAAACTGTAAAGGAGGCTATACTTACTAAACTTTGAATCATTTCTAAGATCTTAACTTAGTTATTAAATTCATTTCATTTTGAAATGTCACACATATATTTGGCTCACAGAGATCTGAATGTAATGGTTTTTCTTGTCTATAAAAGCATAATTTCTATCTACAGATTTGTATTCTAAGATGTGTTCCTAAGGTGCACTATAGTGCAGCATTCACAGATAATTTTTAACTTAAAGGAACATGTTGTAGAGTTAGTTTTAGGAAGCCTGTTAATGAAAGCCTTACCTACAATTCTTTGGCATTTCAAAATTGTCTTTGTTTCCTCTGTGTTCTTGGGGATGGGGATCCTGGTTCTAGAACCTCACTGCCTGTGTTTGAATGCTGGCACTTCCCTTAGGAGACACAAGCTGGCTCCTTCTCACAAGGCCCTGGGTTCCTCATCTAAAATATTTAGTTAATTTTAATACCTGCCTTGAAGGATTCGATGGACTAAACTGTGTAAAATATGTACAAAATTCACAATTCATATGTTCTCACTTAGTATGCCATTATTTTTAAGAGGGGCACAGAATCTTATTTAAAGAAACACCAGTAACAGGAAGATAAAATCTCAAAATATAGCCTAATTTTTGCAGAGTTCAGTTTCTCTGAATTCATTAACCCCAACCAAGGCTTTAGATGGGTAAGGTTTCATGTAAATAAATAGTTGCTACTGGTGAAAGACTTGTAGCTTAGCAATATTTTGTTTTAAAAAGTTATTTTACTTTATCATCAATTAAATTTTTAAGTGGAGTATTATGGAATGGTGGTATAATAATTATTTTGGGCACTAGCCTGGATTTATCAACAAATCCGGTAAAGCCTGATTATCAATCCCTTTGTTCTGAGAATCGGAATAGTGTGTGTCTGATAAGCTGTAAGTGGGCTTATCTTGGTCCTCTCACCTTTTGGTTTTATTATTGGTAACAAAAAGAATTTTAACTCAGATCTTTGTGAAAATAATGATAAATTCAGTTCCTTTGATACACTAAGTTTAGAAAGTTAGTGGTTGCTAGTTAATTTGGCAACTAGGAGCTATTTTGCTTGTGATCTCATGAGAAATGTTTATTTCCCTTCAGTTTTAATAGACATGAATTCTGCTTTGAGAGCCTTGTATGAGTTAGACACATAATGATGTTGTGTTCTAGCTTATAACTGCATTTTGCCTAGCATAATCTCACAGCAGAATTAAAACCATTAATTTTGTTTAAAAATACATGTACATGTAGCTATTTTTAAAATATAACAAAGTGTTTTGCTTCTGATGTTTTTCTCAACTAGTGACTGTACTTATATAATTCTGTGTTTGAAGAAAAATATGCATAATAATTCTTTTTTGAATCATGATGAAATTGCTTATGTCTAAAACACTAAAGTTTTTCATGTATTCTTCCTCTGGTTTTTAGATCTTGGATGACGAGGTTGTCGTGGACTTTTATGTAGCTGTCCCAGAAATAATGGGTGAACTTAACCCTTTAAGGAAGAAACTGAAAAAAAGATTTCCAAAGGCTACTAGAAGTAAGAAAGAATGTTTCTTCTTTCAGTGTTATCATCAACTCTCTTTATACTTCTGTTTTGTAAAAAAACAAAGCTACTACTATGTTTGTCGACCAAATGTTATGCCTGATAGGATATTTGAGATTGATGTTGCAGGAATATGTAGATTTTATTTTCCTCTTTGGCATTGATATTGTAGGAGTGTAAATCAGTTGTACATTACTGGAACACAATACCTGCTAAGAATATTGTCATCATGACATTCTGTTGACTTTTATATTTCTTTATCAGTATAATGTACATGCTCATTTAAAACTTCAGCTTCTATCTATCTATCTATCTATCTATCTATCTATCTATCTATCTAATTGTTTCTGATTAGTAGAATTTTTCTTTATGAGTACTTCCTTCTTAACAAATACACGCGAAGCTGGGTGGTGATGGCACATAGCTTTAATCCCAGCACTTAGGAGTAGAGGCAGAGGCAGGCAGATCTCTGAGTTTGAGGTCAACCTGGTCGACAAAGTAAGTTCTAGGACAGCTAGGGCTGTTACACAGAGAAACTCTGTCTCTAAAAAACAAACAAACAAAGAAACCCAACAACAAAAGAGAAGTATAGTGAGAGAGGTAATGTTGTTACATAAATGCTGTGTTATAAAATGAGAGATACAAATTGATCAGTTCTTAAGGTATTGTGGATATTGACTGGGGTTTGCTTATAATCTAGGTGGGGACTTCAGCAGTACATCACGAATGAGATGACATGAAGATATTCCAGTGTAATCGGATGAACTAACTGAGACCTAAGTAGAAAGATTATATTAACACAGGCCTGAAGGAGGCTAGAAAGGATAGGCTGGCTCCGAGAAGTGTCAGGCCCTTTTGGCCCCACATTGATAGTGAATAATGGAAGTGAGCAGTGGGAAGCGAAGTTGGGGTGGATTGACGCTGATTTGAGGAAGTCTTTGAATTAGGAGTTAATGAGCATGGACTTACTGTCTATTCAGCATGAATCATTCAGGTGGTGTAAGGTGTGAGGTGACATCATCTGTTCTCTAGAGTGGCGGGAGACATACTGGTTTGGATTGGAACTGGAGTAGGGAGCCCAGTTAGGCTGCAAAGACAGGGGATGGATAGGGGCAGTGTTCAAAGTCTGTCAGTTCTGCCTGGTGAGAACTGGGAGAGACCGTGTTAAAGACAGGACTTATGACTGAATAGGAAGCGGCTGGCTGAGAGGGAAAGAGAGGCTTGCCCTATGAGGTTCCCTTGACAAGTGGTGTTATTAACGATGCAGGGGCATGTGTATAAGCACACACACAGAGCATGTATGGTTGTTGTAGGTGCTCCTGTATGTTTTCTGTTAGGCACTACAAATAAAACAAGGGCTTTAAAATCTGTTTTAGTTAATGTTTTTTTTTTTCAAATTTCAACTCTAGTAGAGATAAAGAAAACATTAACTAAAATTCTTCATACATATTAGCTATTAAGATATCATCTACTCAGCCGGGCGTGGTAGCGCACGCCTTTAATCCCAGCACTTGGGAGGCAGAGGCAGGCGGATTTCTGGCTTCCAGGCCAGCCTGGTCTACAAAGTGAGTTTCAGGACAGCCAGGGCTACACAGAGAAACCCTGTCTCGAAAAAAACCCCAAAAACCAAGAAACAAAAAAACAATATCATCTACTCCTGGTCTAAGAACGATTCAAATGGACCCAAGTTCCTTTATTGTACTATGGTTTGTTATTTTTGTAGCCTGCATTAAGTCACATTGGTAGTACATGTGGGTGGGACTCAGAATTTTTGATAGAGATTTCCATCACAGCAGCCTTTGTTGTTATGGAATCAGATTTATATTTTTCCTAAGTCAGGCCTGAAATTGAGTATTATTGTGGGAAAAAAAAAGAGGAGATTTGCAGTCCTTAGAGAAAATATTTCCTAGGAACAGATTTGATTTCTAATTAAGCTCAAGTCCTAGCCAGTGGCACTAATGGAGACAGTGAGAGGTGAGTTTCATGGTGCCCACCGGTGCCCACCGGTGCCCACCTGCGCCTGCTTGGCCACTGGCTGCTGCTGTTCCACTCAGATGTCCGCTGCCTTTGCTGTTCTCTTCTCTAGAATCCACTGGGTTCCATTTCTGTTACTCTATTCTACTCTATTCATTAGCACTCCTGTTGAGGTTAAGTTTAAGGTATTCAAATAGCTTCCTTATTCCAAATGGCAAGTTTCCCATTAAAGTGTTTCTTTTTTTTCAGGGAGATTTACTTTATTTCTACTTTCATAATGAACCACACCTTCTACCTGCCATGGTTGTCCTTAGTGTGTGTGACCCCTCCCCCGACAGTGCTTTAACAAAGCTCCTGGAAGAATGACAGGACCCCCTTCTCTAACATTTTCTTTTAGCCCTGCAGTGTCTGCTCAACAGAACCAGCAAAACACTTGTGTTCTTTAAGCATGAGAACAGACTCAGCCTGTCAGGATGTTCAACCAGAACACACAGATGTGCACGGAAACAGATGGAGCTTGTGGATGCATTTTTAGAGATAGCTCCGATTCGTTTCAGAATGTTTGATTTCTCCTAGATCCAACAAAACACATTAGGTAAAATAGAAATTAGGAAGCTACAGTGAGAACCAGACACTGAGCTGAGCTCGTCGGTTTCCATCTTGCCTCAGTTTTACTAACAAGAGTGGGTGTGGCCGTTTCGGCTAGATCCAATGTGCACATTTCACAGCATGTTTTACTTTAGTTTCTTAGATAACTATAGGCAATTTCACTTTTCCAGATTCCTCTTTGGCATGGTTTCTCAGTGCTTCTCTCTCTCTCTCTTTCTCTCTCTCATTTTGCTGGCCCTTCACCTCTCCAAGAGCTCTGTGAAACTCTTTCGTTGTCATTGTAAACATGTTTTCTTTAGTGTGATGTGTGTGTGTTCATGTGTGCATATACTGAGGTGTGTGAGTACATATGTGTGCAGGCACGTGGAAGCCAGAGGTAGATGTCTGGTGTCTTGCTCAGTCACTCTCTCTACCTTAGGTTTTTGGGCCATGGTCTGTCACCTTGTAAAGAGCTGGCTGCTGTCTCATGGGTTATACTCATAAATGCTAAAATGACAAAACCTTTAAGTACTCTTCAGGACTTTAAAGAGCATTTCATGCTCCCAAGTATCACATCTGTTACTGAAGCTGGACTCTTAGGTTATGTGAGGAAAAATACAAAAGAGTTTCTACTACCCACTTCCCCTGTGCTAGTTTAAAAACTAGTCATCTGTGAAAGAATTCATGAACGAGTAGATACTGTAATAATAGTGGATGAATTATGAGTGTTTTATGGATAACACTCCTGGGAAGTTCATTTTCGTTATTTCAGCCCTAGAGACTGCTGTGCTGTTTTTCACATATGCACATGACAAATTCTTTACTTTCTTGAGTCTTGTATTTGTTTGTTTGTTTGTTTGTTTGTTTTTGTGTCTGCCTGTAATATGTGTTCAAGTCTTACTAGTAGAGTAAAGATACCTTAATTTTATCTGTTGCTATTGTCTTGTGGCCTAGAATAGTATCTGGCCCAGGATAGTCAACTCTAAAATGTTTGTACAATTAATGACCATTTAATGCAGAATTCAGTTGAAAGAAGATACAGAGTTAATAACTTGGCTGAACCATGGATTAAGTATAATTTATACACTTTAAAAAATAATTGTATCTATGCTAATTGAACATCTGGTGTGGGCTTAACTGGATGTGGTGATGACTTTGAACACCAAGGGAAAGCCTTTGATGTCATGGAATTAGCAATTGTACTTTATGCAGTTAACTTCAAGACATCATCATCCCAGATTTGTATAGTCAGACAGAGTGCACTCACCTGCCATTCAGGCCTTCATGAAAGCCAGCTGCCCTTGCTGGATGGTCTTAGTTCTTTGTCTTTACACCAGTCTTTAGACGTAGATGCCCTCAGTAAGTGGTTTCCTCCACTTCCTTACAGCCACCTCCCCCACAGTTACCTGAAACAGTGCTCCCAGTTGTAGTCACTGGTCTTTGTTTTCCCAAATCCAAATGTCACTTCTTAGTTTTCACAATTTAATTCTAGCTCGCTTCCTTCCTTCCTCCCTTCTTTCCTAGCTTTTTTCCTTCCTTCCTCTCTTCTTTGCTTGTTTACTTCCTTGTTTCTTTGTTTTCTTTAGAGAAGGGAAAAAAGAAAAGTTATTTTAGCGAGAAGAACTGGTTCTTACTTGGAAATGGTAGAGCACGTTGGAGGGAGAGAAAGGCAAGAAGGGAAGGAGAAGAGTGTAAAACACAGAAAAGAAAGCGAGAGCAAGTACATGTTGGTAGATCAGTTCAAAGCACAGCAGCCTGATGGTTGTCCTTGCCGAAAAACAGGATAGAGTAATAGAGAGCATACAACTCCCAGCCTTGACTTTATACCTTATCATGACCTTAAGTGAACGTTGTAACATGGAAATGGAGACAGCAAATCACTGAGAATCATTAATTCTTATCTGCAAAATGTGTTTCATGATAGCAAATGCCCAATATGTTTTTTGATAACGTAAGCAGAGTTTAGAACAAATTAGATATACAAAAAGTTCATACTATGCGTAGACCACTTTCTTAAGATTCATTTGCTCGGCCGGGCGTGGTGGTGCACACGTTTAATCCCAGCACTTGGGAGGCAGAGGCAGGTAGATTTCCGAGTTCGAGGCCAACCTGGTCTACAGAGTGAGTTCCAGGACAGCCAGGGCTATACAGAGAAACCCTGTCTCAAAAACAAACAAACAAACAAACAAACAAAAGATTCATTTGCTCGATTGCTTTAGGGGAACTTACACATGGTTCCATATGTCACTTCTATACTTAGGAGCTGCTTGTTAAATAAATGTGTAATTATTGAGTGTCAACTATGTTCTGAAAATTGAAAGATTAAAGGTCAGTTCACATTTTTAAGAAAATACATATCAATAGAAATGACAGAAGAATAAACTTAAGCATTAAAGTGCCTTCATATCAAATTATGTAAAGAAGATAGAGGTTGAGAGGTTAATTATAAATAGGTATTTCCTTTCCTAACGTGTGGACTACATTCTAGGCAGAAGCAATGGTTTCTTTAATGGAGAGAAGTCAAGCAAGAGTGAGTGTATTCAGGAAGTATATTCTAAGCTGCTTTCTGTCATTTGGATGTGGAGTGTTCTCAGCTATTGGTGGTTAATGGGGTTAGATATTGATAGTGTGCTTTCTGTACCATTCCACAAGGATTAGATTTTATCCTCCACGTAGAGGAGAACCACTGAAAACTGTTCAGAACCATGAGATATGGTTTTCTTATTAGAATGAATACTCTGGGGGCATGTGAGTCATGGGACTGACATAAGGATGTAGAAACTTACACAGAGAACATTGTGAAGACTGTTGTAGTAGTCCAGATAAAAGAGGAAAGGACACATTTGTAATGGTAGTGAAGACAGGAGAAGCTTGTCGAGGGATGTTGAAGAGGTAGACAAGAAGATTTGCTTTAAATATGAAGTGTTAAGGGGTCTGGAATGATTCTCTAGTTTTGGTCATAAGTAACATAGAGGATATTGTTCTAAATACAAATATACAGGAAGTTAACCAGGTTTTAGCATGTCACTCATCACACAAAGTACAGATGACCGAGGAAAAGATTACTTAGTACATATTCATATTAACATGAAGTAGTTTAAGATTTCAGACAAGGTAAATGGTTAAAAGGCACATAGCTTAAATCTAAATAGTGGGATAAAAGAGACAAAAAAGGGCTGTATAGGAGAAGCAGAGGAGCAAACACAATGAGACAGTAGAAAACACATCAGTTGGAAATGGACTGCACACTCCAACCAAAATGCAATGCATGAGATAAGGAGAAAGCAGGCTCTTTGTACAGTGTCTGCAGAAGAAACACTTTGAATACACAAACTAAATAGCTATAAACCATGGAAACAAGTAAGAGTAAGAGAATGCCATTGGCTACATTAATGCCAGACAAGATAGACCTTTAAAATGAGAACAGATACTAGAGAAAAGTTGGATAATCTATAATAATAAAAGGACATACTCATTTACAGACAGAGCCTTAAAATATACAATCAGAATCAGAAAGAATTAAATAAAATGACTCTTAACAATATTCTGTTCTACCCACAAGTATTTTAGCACACAGCCTTATAGATTCTTCAGAGCCAATAAGGAAGAGTCTCCTCTGAGACAGGCATTGTTGGGTTATATAATGCAACTTTATGTGCATATCATTCTGACTCTTGGTTAGAAGGCAAGTTGCAGGCCTCATTCATACCCAGTGGGAGAAGAGCAGCCAAAGCCATGAACTAGAAGTGGGGGCCATAGTGACTACTCTAACATCTGTCTGCCATAGCTTATTCACTGTTTCTTCACATGGGATTCACGTTTAGTTCAGTCATTAATTTTTGCTACTTGGTTGGATAATGTAATAATTTTAGATTTTTCTGATTTTTCTAACCAGATTCCATTGGTCGTGACATTCCTAAAATGCTTGAATTATTTAAAACTGCACATGAAATTATGGTAGATGAAGAAAGACAGAACTTCCTCAGCACCAAAATAGCAACAGTAAGTTATAGCTGCATCTCTTGTGCAGATGCCCTGTAAGTGGCATACTAGACGTTTAAACTTTCCTTTGACACCAGCATCAAATAGACACATAAAGAATCTTCTTCCATCAGTGGAACTCACCAGGTTTAGTGGTACTTGGGAGTTATTTCCTTCTGGAGAGAACCAACTGTAAGTACCTCTAACCTCCAGAGCACAGCTACATACAAACATGCACAGATGTGGGTTTTGTTTTTTTTTTAATTTTTAAATTTTATTTATTTATTTGTTTGTTTGTTTGTTTATTTTTGTGTATGTGGGCACACTGTCACCGTCTTCAGACACACCAGAAGAGGGCATCAAATCCTCACTACAGATGGTTGTGAGCCACCATGTGGTTGCTGGGAATTGAATTCAGGACCTCTGGAAGAGCATGCTCTTAACCTCTGAGCCATCTCTCCAGCCCGTGTTCATGTTTATACACACAAACACACACAATAAATGTACAAAAATTTTTTTGAATAATTTCTTCCTTTGTTATGTCCTGCTCAATGGCATATACTTGATTTGCTTAATCTATCTCTTCTAACATGCACTTTTTAAAAAATCATATAATATTTTAAGTCTTTGAAGAGTTGAAAGGCTTGGGTCCTGAGAAGAACGTTGTATACTGCTGAGCACATAGTATATACTTAGTATTGAACGATGGATTCGTTTGCTTTATTTCAATTAATTGTGTCTGATTGCTTCTGTTGAAGTTTTACAGTTACTTGCATACCTACAGAAGATACTTGATGTCAGTTTCTAATACCATTTTTAGGACATTAATATAGGTGTGTTAGAATTATAGAACCATGTTTTTAACTAAATAAGCATTGGGAAACATTAAAGTTATTATGTTATTTGCAGTTGTTCTTTGTACTAAAAAGTCTCTAAAAATTATTTATGTAACTTTTTCCTATTTATAACTATAGGAATAGTAGTAAGTTATTGATAACAAAATTTAAACAATGTCATCTAAGTGTCTTGTGCTCTAAATGATCTTGTTTGTTAAATCTCTTTGTGTTTTACTTCTAATAATTTTTTAATATTTTGAGATTATATTATTTTCCCCTTCCTTTTCCTCTCTCAAGGACCTATTGCTCCCGAACCCACTGCTCTCTTCCAAATTCATGGCCTCTTTTTCTTTAATTGGGTAGTGTGTGTGTGTGTGTGTGTGTGTGTGTGTGTGTGTATGTGTATTACATGTGCATATGCACATGAGTGTGTATATATTCCTAATTATATAAATATATCTGTTCGGCTCATATAATGTTACTTGTATGAATATGTTTTCAGGGCTGAATATTTGGTGATTGACTAAGCTGTTGGAATGCTCTTCTCTGAGGAAGACTGTTTCTCTCCCCCTCAACATGAGCTGTGTCTAGTTCTGTATAGTGTTGAGTCCTCGTGAGTTTTTCCAATTCCACACTAGCAAGTCTATTGACATCATCCTATTTCAGGTCATATTTAGGCAGCTATGTTGGTGAGACTTTGTGGGTCATCAGACTTCTCTGATGTTTCGAGCAAACTTCCTGTTCCTTTGCCTCTTATAATGTTTCTGCCTTGTCTTCCACAATGGTTCCCGAGCCTCAGGCAGCCACAGGAACTGTGTTGTCTGTGTGTCAGATAGAGCTCAGACGCAGAAGCATTTTATAGTAGAAAGTACACAAGGCTACAAGGCTGCAAACTTTCACGGTCCCATGGCTAAAATGAGGGGAAATGGGTAGGTATTTGACCATTAGCAATGTCTTAAAGCAAATAGGCTCAGTTACTTTGCTCCCAGAGTTAAAATAATTGGAATAACTCTTGGGATTCCTCTCTTTGTTCTCGTTTTACTCTTAAGAGTTTTACACCATTGCCAATAGTTGGTAGTCCGAGCCAACTGAACCACATTCACTGTAGAGTATTAGAAGTCAGACAAAGCACTGTGCTGGTTACCATGGGAACCCTTGCCTTAGAAAGGAAGCAGAGCAGATCTCATTGGTAAGTCCCACTTGAAACATTATCCTCAAGATCTCTGATAGACTCTGAGGTTGAAACTTCCTTGTTTCCAAAGGCCCTTGACAGAGTGAGTGTCTTGCTTAAGGTTGACAATGTTGTCATCCAAACACAAACAAACAAAAGCCCAAATGCAAAACTGCAGCACTTCCTCTAGAGCTGCAGAGGCTTGTCTGATACTTGCCAGTCTTTGTAAGGGGAGGCAGACTTTAGGCAAGGTTTTCAGTGTTGTGGTCTAAATGCCAGTGTCTGAATAGAACAGTAATGTGTCTCATAGTGTATTTCTCTGGGTAAGATACAATTTTAAAATGGTAATATTTATCATCACTCTTATTATTTTGTCTTTGAGGATCATAGAATATCCTTATGAAGCTCCTCTTAGCTGGATTAAATTTTTTTTTCTTAAGGTATATTTCCAGTGTGTTCTGTAGTTAATAGGTCCTAAAGTGTAAGAAAGCACAGTGTCTTTTTCTTTAACAGATATCACAGTGATAAGTATGGGCCCTGATCAGACTATATGTCCCTTCTGCAGACATTTTGTCATGATTTTAAAAGAGATGTTTATGTGTTTAAAGAAAATCTGCTAAATACTACTAAAGTGCTTGACTATAGTGGAAGACTAGTGAAGTGGATATTAGATGCCTGTTGTTGTGGTTCAAATTTGATTTCAGGCTTTTGAAACATAACAACTGTTTCTTGTGGCATCCTGGGCTTCTGTTTCCCCTGTTAACTGTGTCTTCATCTGTAGAATGACAGTAATGGTAGGTACTATTTGGGTAGGAGGGGTAGATGTGATAATGACAATAACTGTGTAGCAGATATTTTGGCTAAGATGGAATAACAGAGACATGATTTACCTTCCCATCTGAAACAGTGAGAAGTACCTTGAAATCAAAACTACACAAAGAAAACTATGTAGACAAAGAAAACTATAGTATAATATCATCTATGTATATAGATGTAAAAATTTAACCTACTTCTAACAAGTATTTTGGCTGCCTAAATCTTTTCTTTGGCTGAGAATGCCTGAGGCTAGGTGATATACAAATCCGAGATTATGTCAGTGTGAGATTCTGCTGAGGGTGGCAGAGGCAAGTGCATGGTGTTGTATGTGGTGAGAGCTTCCTGCTCTGTCATATCTCATCAGAAGAATGGGAGGGTATGCAGGCTGGGCTGAAGAGGCAAGGCATGAGAAAGAAGGTGCCTGGCCTAGAGAGTGAATCCACTCCTGTAAAACAATTACCTCTCTTAACCGAGCAACTGCATGGGGCCCAGCATCCAACACTGCCCCAGAGGCAGTCAAATTTCAATGTTGAGTTTTGGAGGGGACTAACCCTGTTTAAATTATTTGGCAGAGACCAAATAGTTATTTTAGGAATTCAAGCTTGGATTAACATTTAATAGTTATTATACTTTACTATGTTAATGAGCTGGAACCCCAAAGTCATTTTCAAAGACTCTAGAATGAAATTGCTGGTTCAACAGTTTCAGTCCATTAGGGATAGAAATCCCCTAGAGCGCAGTGTGCTGGTTAGTGGTAGCATGCATACTTACCCTCCACAAGGCCCTGTGCTCAATCCTACAACCTCCCCACTAACATGTCAGTGCCCTTAATTTTCTTTAAGTTTTTAAAATGATTTTATTTTTATTCTTAATTACATGTATTATGTGTAGGGGTATGTGCACATGAGTGCAGGTGCCTACAGAACCTAGCGGTATCAGATCCCCCTGGAGTTGGTGTTAAAGATAGTTGTAAACTGCCCAATGTGGGTGCTAAGAACCAAACTCAGGTCCTAATGCCTAGCCTATTCTCCTTAATTTCATAAAGGATATCACAGAAAGACTGATAGCTCATATCATGCTTCATAATAAACATCTGACTCCTACTTTCTTCCCAAGATCTACTTTTGTTTAACATTCACCAGTGTTGAACATTGCTAATTATAGCAGTGCAGTAAGGCAAGGAACAGCGTTAAAGTCATCTAGCATAGAAAGTGTGACTCATTATTTACAGATGATATGTATGATCTAGCTAGTAAAACAAAGAAAGCAGTTATATATCACTGGAGATACTAGTTCAAGGTATAAAACTCAACTGTGTTTCTATATAACAGTAACATTCTACATTTTAAAAATTTAATATAGAATTTGACTTACAATTTCAAAAGGGATACTTAGGAATTAGAGAGTTGAATAGTCCATATACTGAAAACATCAAAACATAGTTGAGTGAAATTGACTCAACTATGAATGAAATATATGGTGAGGTGGACTTTGTGAAATTGTAGTATGAATTTGCAATACCAGTTCTCCTAAAGAGAAAGTTGCTTGACTGGTTACACTCTCAAAGTCCCAGTCAACTTTTTAAAAAGTTAACTAATAGGCCGGGCGTGGTGGCACACGCCTTTAATCCCAGCACTCGGGAGGCAGAGGCAGGCGGATTTCTGAGTTCGAGGCCAGCCTGTTCTACAAAGTGAGTTCCAGAACAGCCAAGGCTATACAGAGAAACCGTGTCTCGAAAAACCAAAAAAAAAAAAAGTTAACTAATTACAAAACTCAGACATACAAAAGACTGATATCAGGGAGGTGGCTCAGTGGGGAGATCAGAGTGCTTATGGCATAGCACAGGACCTGAGTTTAGATCCCAGGCTCCATATAGATAGATAGGCATAGGGGCATGCATCTGTTCTCCCAGTGTTTTGGAAGCAGTGACAGGAAGATCCCCAGAGCCTTGTCAAATGGGTGATCTCTAGTTTCAGTGAGAGCTCTTGTATCAAAATATAAGAGGGAGAATGATTGAGGAAGCCACCCAACATCAACTTCTGCCCTCCATATGCATGCACATAGCTTGTATGCACATGTGCATACATATCACATGCTACTCATGTGCACACACAGAAATGCAAAGGACCTAAAATAGAACAACTTGGAAAAAGAACAAAGTTGAAGATTTGCAAAATTTGTTGGTCATGATGGTACTTGTTTTTAATCCTAGCACCCAGGAGGACATAGAGGCCAATGGATCTTTGTGAATTTCAGACCAACCAGGCTGCAGAATGATAATGTCTCAAATTGTAAACAAATAAAAATATTTTTATAAAGTTCTTTTGATATTACGATATTGATGTCAAGAATAAAACGGGCGGTGGTGGTACACGCCTTTAATCCCAGCACTCGGGAGGCAGAGACAGGTGGATTTCTGAGTTCGAGGCCAGCCTGGTCTACAAAGTGAGTTCCAGGACAGCCAGGGCTATACAGAGAAACCCTGTCTCGAAAAACAAAAAACAAAAAAAAAACAAAAACAAAAACAAAAAAAGAAATAAAACAATTGAAAAAATAGAGAGCCAAAAAACATAGATGTGTGTGAAGAACTGACTTCTAGTCACTTAATAACACTGAGTGGATAAACCACAGTGTCACCAAATCTGTTCAGTATTTGTCTGCAACAAGTCAACACCAACCCTCATGTCAAAGCACATATAACATCTCAATATGTTAAAAAGTTTTATACAAACCCTTAAATATGAATCCTAAAATTGATTACTTTAGAAGAAAGTTTTGGAAAGTTGGGTTATGGAATGAATCTTTTTAAGATGTGACTACAAAAGCGTTGCTCAGAGAAAGAGTTGGTAGGTGGGTCTGTGGAGAGAGGCGAGCTCCAGATCCTGCAAAGACAACACAGAGATTATGGATTGAAAAATAAAATTATATGCAAATCACATCTGGTAAATCCTAAGTACATTAAAAAGCTTTCTAAGCTTGATAAACTACCCAGTATTTTTGCATTGGTAGAATTTGAACACTAACAAGAGATAGGGCAGATGACAAACAAAACAAGATGATCATCAACATCTTTAGTCATTGGGTCAATGTAAACTAAAACATAGAGAAATATCATTGCATATCTACTGGATGGCTAAAACTACTCCCCCCTCCACCTTTACCAAGGATTGGTGAGGACATAGAGGACTGGACCATGCACGCACTGTGAGAAAATTCAGTTTTTTAAATGATGCAACCTCCTTGACAAGCAATTTGGTAATTTGTAAAGAAGCTGAACTTCCTTTTTCTGCCCAGTTCTGCTATTCCAGTTTTAGCCATGTATTCAGGAGAAATGAAAACATATGTTCAAACAAATCAAAACATATGTTGATATTTATAATAATCTTTAGTTGGAAACATTTTAAATATCCATCACAGGATCCATATAAACAAAAGTAATAAATAAACTCCATATATGCTAATGTATGCTGAGTGAAAGAAGCCAACAAGGGGGGTATATATAGTACTATTCCATTTGTATGAAATTCTAGCAAATGTTAGCTAATTTATATTGATAGAAAGACAAATAGTGGTTACCTTGGACAAGACAAAGGCGGAGAGGGACAGGAAGTAGGAATTGCAAAGCAACATAATGAATATTAGAAGTGATTAATTATCCTGACTAGTGGTGGTTTCATGAGTGTAAATGTATGTCAAAACTATATTGTATACTTAAGAGTATGTGTCAAGAGCTAGAGAGATAGCTCAGTGGTTAAGACCACCTGCTGCCCTTCCTAAGGGTTTAAGTTTGATTCCCAGCATCCATGTAGAGTGGCTCTCAACTGCGACTACCTCCCTGGATTGCCCCCTTCTGGCCTCCTTGGGCATCTGCACATACATCCACCCACTCATATCCACATAAATTTAAAAAAAGAGAAAAGAAAAATCTTTTAAAAACTTTGTTGTTTGTGTGTATGTTTGTGCCTGAGTGTATGTCTGTGTACTTACTATGTTTGTGAAAGAACCTACAGGGATCAGAAGAGGATGCCAGAGGCCCTGGCACTGGAGTTACAGGCAGTTTTGAACCACTGTGTGGGGACCATATTCAGATAAATCCTCTACAAAAACAAGAACTTCTCCCAGCTGCTCACCTATCTCTTAGGTCCTGTGCTGGCTGGTTTTACGCTCCAAGAGCCAGGTTTAGTACTTATGTGTGGAGCGTAGTTTGAGTAGTTTAAACTTGTTTTCTTCTGTCTCAAAGTGGTAAATATAACCAGCTGAATTCTATGTCTTTATTTTCTTACAGGCTAGTGTCATAAACTCAACCATTATTCCTTGAACTATGTGAATGGTTTTGTAGCCAGCCAGTTTCTCTTTGAATCTTTCCTATTATTTGTACCTAGAACTTGCATATTCATGTATTTACTTGTGTGTATATGGAATCAACTCAAATCCTTATATCAGCAAAAAATCACTCAACTTATTTATTGAATATAATGAAGATAAAACAAGCTATTGTTGAAATATTTTGTTTTAATCACGTACATTTCTATCCTGTGATCATCATCTATTTCTGTCTTGGCAAGAAGTGTAATTGGTTAAAAATGAAGGTATCAGATTTCAGGAGGTCTGAGAGTGTAACATTAGGGAGTGTGCTATAAGGAAACAACAGGAAATTCTGACCCACACCATAGACACATGTATGTATTTTTCTCCTTCTAGAAATATCAAGCTATAAAACATAAATACCCCTTTAAAATTAATTTATATATGCTACTGTGCCAGACAACGCTGACCTGTAATTTTCTTGGCATGGATGAAAATAACATTTGCCTCATTCTTAGTGGTGCTGGGATCAACCCATACGATATACTTTTGAATGCCTGTTTGTTATATTCCATTATAAACTGTAAACACTTCCTGTTGGTGGCCTTTTGTGTGTATCCAGTTTTTGCTATATGGATGACACTAGGATGAAATTCTTGCAAACAAATGTTGCTAACATCTCCCAAATATACCTTTAGGTAAATTTCTTGAAGTATAAAAAATGCGCATAAAATATTATAATCATGCCGGGCGTGGTGGCGCATGCCTTTAATCCCAGCACTTGGGAGGCAGAGGCAGGCGGATTTCTGAGTTCGAGGCCTGCCTGGTCTACAAAGTGAGTTCCAGGACAGCCAGGGCTATACAGAGAAACCCTGTCTCGAAAAAACCAAAATTATATATATATATATATATTATAATCATTCCAGATAGTATTCATTTTGGAATGAGCACACTAATATATAATTCATACAACAATGAATTTATAGTTCTTATTCTCCCTGCTGTTGGATATTAACAAACTTAGCCATTTTTGTCAGTTTGGTAGGTTATGCATGATTGATGTAGGTGTAAATTCATGTGTGCTTTTCTCTTAAAAAAATGCAAGGAATCATATATCTCAAAAGATAAAAGTAAAATCACAGAACCTCTACAAACCTACAAGTAAGAGAAAAAAAACAGTTTTCTAGCCTCTCTAGAATAAATGGCACTGTATTTTATATTTAAAAAAAACTAGAGCTTGTATAAAAGATGTTTTTAATAAATTAATGCTTTTGTTTCTCATTCAGAAAGCTACCAAGTTCATCATACCCAAATGTTAATTTTTTTAAGTTTGTTTTTCAAATTTTTATTAGATATTTTCTTCCTTTATATTTCAAATGCTATCCTGAAAGTCCCCTATACCCTCCCCACACCCTGCTCCCTTAGCCACCCACTCCCACTTCTTGGCCCTGGCGTTCCCCTATACTGGGGCATATAAAGTTTGCAAGACCAAGGGGCCTCTCTTCCCAATGATGACCGAATAGGCCATCTTCTTCCACATATGAAGCTAGAGACATGAGCTCTGGGGGTACTGGTTAGTTCATATTGTTGTTCCACCTATAGGGTTGGAGACCCCTCAGCTCCTTGGGTACTTTCTCTAGCTCCTCCATTGGGGGCCCTGTGTTCCATCCTATAGATGATTGTGAGCATTCACTTGTATATTTGCCAGGCGCTGGCGTAGCCTCACAAGAGACAGTTATTTCAGGGTCCTTTCAGCAAAACTGGCATATGCAATAGTGTTTGGGTTTGGTGGCTGATTATGGGATGGATCCCCCGTGGGGCAGTCTCTGGATGGTCCATCCTTTCATCTCAGCTCCAAAGTTTGTCTCTGTAACTCCTTCCATGGGTATTTTGTTCCCCATTCTAAGGAGGGACGAAATATCCACACTTTGGACTTCCTTCTTCTTGAATTTCATGTGTCCCAAATGTTAATTTGCTACACAATCAAAGTTCAAATTTACTTAAAGAGTTATTATACATCATTGTAGAAAATAGACCAGGCATTCAATATTCTCACAGCTAACAAGGAAAGAGACAAATAAATGTTCCATGTATTACTTGTTAAGCCTTGCATTTATAATGGGCAGATGGTTTATCATTAATAGTAACTGGTCCTTTGTTATTTGAGAAGATACCAGATTCAGTTACAGAAGTAAAGTATTCACATATACTGTTAAAATGTGCTTTATTCTTTGACATGTTAATTATATCCATTCCCTCTCACCCCAGACGGTCCCCTCTCACCCCAGACGGTCCCCTCTCACCCCAGACGGTCCCCTCTCACTTCAGACGGTCCCCTCACCTTCGTGCTTTCCTCCCCCCCACCCCCCGCTTTTAATAGCTTAAAAAATCCATTTGGAGTTAGTGAGATGACTCTAGGTAATGGCGCTTGACATACAAGCCTGGTGTCCTGAGTTTAGTCTTAAGAACCCCGGAAGTAGCCAGGTGTGGTGGCGCATGCCTTTAATCCCAACACTCGGGAGGCAGAGGCAGGCGGATTTCTGAGTTTGAGGCCAGCCTGGTCTACAAAGTGAGTTCCAGGACAGCCAGGGCACACAGAGAAACCCTGTCTCGAAAAATCAAAAAAAAAAAACCAACCAAAAACCAAACCAAAACAAAACAAAAAAAAGAACCCCGGAAGTGGAAAGAGAGAACCGACTCTACAAAGTTGTCCTCTGAGCCCACAAGAATGCACACAACTTCCTGCCCCCACCGTACAACTACTAATAAAATTTTTCTTTTTTAATCCCATTGAATCTGAACACAATGGACCTCACTATAATTTTAGCAGTAGAGTGACTGAGGTAGTAGGATTGTAGATTTAAGGCCAGTCTGGGCTGTGTAACAAGACTTTGTTTCTAAATAAAAAAGAAAAAGAAAAAAATAAAATAAAGGCCCCTTGGTATTGCAATCTTTATATACCCCAATACAGGGGAATGCCAGGGCCAAGAAGTGGGAGTGGGTGGGCAGGGGAACAGGGCGGGGGGGGGGGGAAACTTTCGGGATAGCATTTGAAATGTAAATTAAGAAAATATCTAATAAAAAATATTGAAAAAAAAGTAAATCATTACTGAAAATAAATAAATAAATAAATAAATAAATAAAAGAAAAGTAATAACCATAGCAACTTTATTTTTTTTGGTTAGCTCTTTCTGTAATGGTCTCCATTTGTTGCAAAGAGAAGTTTCCTTAATAAGGGGTGAAGACTATACTTATTTGTGAGTATAAGAACAAACATTTAGAATGTAGTTAGGGAATGTGCTGGTTTAGAAAATTGGTGACTGTATGTTCTCTCATAAGACTCATGACTTTGCCAGCACTGGCTACTTGGCTAGGCTTATTTTACCAGGCGTGCTTTCCCTCTTGCTGAGAGGACTAGCTTGCTAGAGAGCTGTTGGTCATTACCAAGGAATGTGTACCACTACTGCACCCTTAGGGTTGTGACAGCTTGTAGAAGTCATAGCTAGGTAAGGCTTTCTATCTGTTGTATCCCTTCCCTTGGAAGCTTGCATGATGCCTCCTGATACCATGAAAACCAGTCCTCAGGGAGTAGGCATCCAGATCATTTCCATCCCTGGGCCCCCAGT
Source organism: Mus minutoides (assembly GCA_902729485.2). Taxonomy (NCBI): domain Eukaryota; kingdom Metazoa; phylum Chordata; class Mammalia; order Rodentia; family Muridae; genus Mus; species Mus minutoides. The sequence goes on along the minus strand of LR753352.1, from coordinate 1,182,336 downwards.
GGGAAGTGTGTGGTGTCTTCAGCCATAGGGACGTACATACCTTTCACATCGGGCAGGGGGCAAAAAAGGGTAATAACAATAGCAGATTGGTTTTGGAGTCTCTTGGACAATGCTGACCAACAACTCAAAAGGGACTTTTCATGCCTGGTGTTAGGGCTTTGTTAGATGCTCTGATTTAGATAATCAATACTATGACTCATTAAGATATCTTCAGTCACTCTTCCTGCCCCCTCCATCTCCTCATGTCCCCACCCAGCTTGCTGGTGCACTGCATTTCCCTTCTCTGTTGCGTTCCCTGCTTCAGTGGCTCTTTCTGTAGTTAATCACATCTGAGTGTATACTCACATTGGATTTGGAGGTAGGAGCATCAGATGAGAGCATGTGGTGTTTGTCTTTCTGGGTTACCTCCCTCAGTATGATCTTTTCTAGTTCCATACCCAGTGCAAAGTTGACAGCAGAATAGGATTTCATGGTGCATGTGAATCACATTTTCGCTGTTTGTTAGTTGGATATATTTAGGTTGTTTCAATTTCTAGATGTTGTGAATAGAAAAACAGTAAACATGGCTGAGCAGGTGTCTATAGAGCAGCATGGCGACTTCTCTGGGCGTGTGTCAAGGAGTGGTGTGCCTGAGCTGTACGGTAGATTTGTGGTTAGCTTCTTGAGGACTTTCCACACTTGCTTCCAGAGTCACTACCAGTTGGCAGTTTCACCAATACTGAATGAGAGTTCCCCTTTCCCTCCACCATTCCTGGCTGTTCTGTTGATCTTTGCCATTTGGATTGGGGTAAGGTGAAGTCTCAAACTTTTTGATTGATATTTTCTAAGGATGAGCAGTTTTTGAGATATTTCTTAGCCAAATTTTTCCTCCTTTTGAGAACTCTTAAGTTCGGTCCCAGGCCCTCCACCCCCCGCCTGTTTTTGAAAAATCTGTAGTTTTGACTTTTGGGGGTTTTGTTTGTTTGTTTTTGTTTTTTGCTTTGTTTGCTTTTTCATATAGTCTGAGTATTAATCCTCTGTCAGATGTATAGCTGGCAAGAATTCTCTCCTGTTCTGTGGGCTTCCTCTCACCCAGTTGATTGTTTCGCAAGATGTTCACAGCAGTTTCAGATGCTTGCTTTGTTTCATGAAGTCCAGCTTGTCACTTGTTAGGCCATGGTTCTAGGGCAGATGGCCCTATTCAGAAAGTCCTTTCCTATACCTATATCAGAAAGTCCTTTCCTATACCTATATCAGAAAGTCCTTTCCTGTACCTATATCAGAAAGTCCTTTCCTATACCTATATCAGAAAGTCCTTTCCTGTACCTATATCAGAAAGTCCTTTCCTATACCTATATCAGAAAGTCCTTTCCTGTACCTATATCAGAAAGTCCTTTCCTATACCTATATCAGAAAGTCCTTTCCTATACCTATATCAGAAAGTCCTTTCCTATACCTATATCAGAAAGTCCTTTCCTATACCTATATCAGAAAGTCCTTTCCTATACCTATATCAGAAAGTCCTTTCCTATACCTATATCATGTAGGGTAGTGCCTATATTTCCTTCCATTAATTTCAGTGTTACCATCTTCAGGCCTTTGATCCATGTGGAGTTAGTTTTTGTGCAAGGTTATAGATACAGGTCTAATTTTTTAATTCTGCATGTGGACATCCCCACACAACTTGTTGAAGGTACTTTCTTTTCTACAGTGTATGTATTTGGCATCTTTATGGAGTATTAAATGACAGAAGTTATATATAGTTATATATATTCATGTTTTAGTCTGCAATTTTGTATTATTACTCTGTTTATATGCCAAGGCCATATTATTTTTATTACAGTCAGCCTCTAAATTCTTCACAAATGTGAATCTCCGCCCAAATGGATTTTTTAGATAAGTTTTTCCACTGTACTGTTTTCTAACATATAAGACCAGAAATACTCATGTTTTTCACTTATCTTAGACTCCTGGGGATTCCTTGTGTTCTTGGAAATTAACTCCTACTCACAGCATTTCAGGTAGCAAGGTAGAACAAAACTTCATACATTTCTTGGACTCTGTTGCTTTATAAAACCTTAACACTAGTTACCATCTTTTCTCCTCAAAAGGGGAAGGCTGAGCAGAGAGAGTTCTTCACCTGGGGTTGCTCTGAGGAAGAACTTGATATGTAAACAGAAAGTGTAGCTTCTGTTAGTAACAGGTATTATGGTATGTCCAAACCGAGCTCTGTTCCCTCCCTGGTGTTTTGCTCTCGCCCCCTCTGTTGTGTCTTGTGTCCTCCCATTCATCCTGTGGCGAGTGACTTAGGTTACTAACGCAGCAGCACTAGTACACATCTAAGCATCTCTTTAGTTCCCTTCATGGGCTGACACCACATGAAACTTTGCCACTTCAGTGTTTGCTACTTCTCTCCACAAAGCACGCACACACTTATCTTTGACGTCTCCTGAGTTTTAACAACTTCCTGATGAGGGTACAGTACTGTGAGTAAACCCAAAAGTTCTTGCCTTCAAGTGGCTGAGACTATAGATACTACATAAAAGTATGTATGTATGCATGTATGCATGCATGTATGTGCGTGCTTAAGCTGCAGCAGAGGAGGAGGAAGAGGAAGAAGTGGTGGTGGTGTGGTGGTGGTGATATGTGCACATACATGGTATGTATGATATTTAGATAGGTTTGGTTAGGGAAGGCATCCATAAGAGGTGACATTTATATAGAAACTGAGTTTTAAAAAATCAGTATGGGAAAAGAAGGTGTTCTTGGGAGAGGGCCCAGGGGGTATGAAGGCTCTGAGGAAGAAAAGGGTTGGGATGTTTCAGAAAAAGTGTTTCTTCTAGATGGTAGAACAAGTTAAAAGACAGAACCCATAAAGGAGGATGTGCTCATACATTCTGAAATGTTAAAACACAAAGTAAGGAACTATTTTGACATAGCAGTGCAATATTTAGAATATGTCCCCAAATAATTTATATATTGTAAAAGCCTTTATTTTTCTTAATAGGAGAGCCTTTTGTCCATATGCTCCTGACCTCAGGAAACCCTTTTGGGATCAACAGCAGACTTTACATGGCATGCAGAGCATTTGTATATACATTTGCACATTTCTCTTGACTAAGTGGTTGTGTATTGTATTAGTCGTTACTCAGAGATTAATTTACTGCATATTACATACCCATTGTATATCAGTTATATACATAATAGAGGTAAATTCATCAACAAAGTAGATAAAAAAATCTCTGTCTTTATGGAATGTGTGACTTCTAACCATAATCATCATGTGCATATCCTGTGTATATGGATTGTGTGAACCCTGACTGTGGTCCTTAGGTGCATATTCCCAGGTGTATGGAACGCTGAGAGGTTCCTCGTCTTTTTCCCTCTATCCTTGCTCCTTGTCTTTGGTTCCCAGAGCTGGTAAGAAAGTCTCATCCTCTGGGTCAGAGGTTCGGCTCAGAGTTAATGTTAATTGTGTAAAGCATCCAAACCAGCTTTGTACTGGCTCTCTCTGTACTGTGAACATTTGTAGTAACTTTACTCTCTTTTCATTTCCAGAGAAGAGATAGTTGCTCATCTCTGATACTTTGAGAATTATGTGACATCAAAAATAATTATTACAATTTATACATTTTTATATTTATTTTCAGATTTACCTTTCTTCCTCCTAGTCTTTCTTTTCAAGCTTAATAACCTTTTGAATTTTTTGTTTTCTTACTATCTCTCTACGCACCTTCTCCCACCCCCATACTGTTTACTCTTTTTTGGTTGTCCAACATCATGAGAAAGATGTAAAAGAATTAAATTTGTGGGAAATACTAGTATACAGTTTGTATTACTTCCTGGTTGCCAGTAGATCTTGACTTCTTGGTGGCATGCAGCTTTGGTTACAGTAGCACCATGCCTGTTTACTCTTGTAGCAAGTCAGTCTTTTCCCACAGTTTTCTTACATCACTAGACAGAGTTCTACTAGGGGACTAGTTAAGTTAAATCAAGTTAAGTCAAGTGTCTGGAAGATGACTCACTTGGTAAGCATTTTCTGTACAAGCGTGAAGGCCTGAGTTCAGATCCCCACTACCCCTTGAAAAGCCTGGCATAGTGGTACTTGCCTGTAATCCTCATGCTAGTGAGCTGGAGACTGGAGGACCTCTGGCCAATTTGTTGAGCTCCAGGTTCAGTAAGAAACTGTTTTAAAAAAATGAGGTGGAATATGGTTAAAAGATACATCCAACATTGCCCGCATCCACACAGAGGCCTGTATGTACACACACATACATGCCCCTGCACATGAACTCAAGTCTATGACAGAAAACAAAGTATTAGTAAGAAATTACCTGAGCTGGGCATGTTAGTACATGCTTGTAACCCCAGAGCTTGAGTGGTTGAAGGAGGATCACAGGTTTCTGCACAGGCAAGGTCACAGAGCTGAAACTTGGTCTCAAACAGAAATGAACAAAAAGAAAGTGCGTGTTTTAAAAATAGGAATACAATTGTGTTTTTACTCTAAAAGTTACCTCTGTTTAATTTATTGGTATATAGTTAGTACATAAACTTTAGAATGTTTAAGAATAAATTGCTAAAAACTTTAATAGAAATAGGTGAAATTATGAAGAATATGCTTTTAATGTATTTATAAATAATCAAACCTAAGCTTGTTTTCTGTGAAAGAAGAAAGAGGGCCAACAACTAAACCCTGATTACACAGAGCACGGCAAGCCCTGATTTGACTAGTATGTCCTGTCTGAGTTTCAAATATATTTGGAGCTTTGAACTGTGTAGTATAGAGGTAGCACCTTTGATGTGCTATTTTTACTTTCTTTTTAAAGTAAAAGACATGTTTGAAGTTTTAGACTTGGTCTGTTCATGGGCATCACTCTGCTTGTTTACATAATAGTGAGATATCCTGAGGCAAGAATGTTTCCAGCCAGGCATCTGATAAAAGCTGTAGTGTAATGTAACAAAATCAACAAGTGCAAGGTAGGGACATAAACATAGTCAGGTTTGATGTCGAAATGTGAGCTCTCAGGACAGGGAACATGTTAGAACAGGAAAAGTGAACAAGTTGGATGGAGTTCACTTAGACAAGGTATGAATGTTGTAAGATTTGGAATTTGAAGGTTTGTTTTACAACAAACTAGGTCCACAAATTAAATTAGTGGGTAGGAAGGAGTACTGTTTGTCAGATACCATCAAATGTCTCTGAGAAAGGGAGCCAACCATTGGCTCATGGTTCATCTCCCATCTTCTTCTTTCCTCTCATTCCTTCCAGCTAGTTAACTTTTCCTTGTAGTATTTATTTTTTTGTGTAGTAAATGTCATAAATGTGTGTCATAAATGAAGAGATTATAAAGATAAGAAAATGAACCATAGAATGTAAGCTACTGGAGATAGAGCTTGTCCGTAGCAGAACTGGAATTTTCAGGGTGTGGTGCTAAGACAGAGGAATAGCTATATTCAACCAAGATCCCAGCGCCCACTGTGGGTACTTACAACTCCAGTAACTCCAGCTCCAGGGGCTCTGGACTCCAAGGACACCCATACTCACATGCATATAGCCACGTGAACACACTAATTGACACATAATTTAAAAAATAAAATTTTAAAAGTAAGCCGGGCGTGGTGGCGCACGCCCTTAATCCCAGCACTCGGGAGGCAGAGGCAGGCGGATTTCTGAGTTCGAGGCCAGCCTGGTCTACAAAGCGAGTGCCAGGACAGCCAGGGCTATACAGAGAAACCCTGTCTTGAAAAAAAATAAATAAAAAAAATAATAAAAAAAAATTTTTTTAAAGTAGTCTTTTAACAAATTCAAAAGCAATAATCATATATTACCCTTAAAATTAAAGGTATGGATACTGAAATATGATCCAGCCCTTTACTGAAAACATTTGCCAACCGTAAAATATTAAATACATACACGTGAGTCTGGGAGGTCCTCATTCCAAGTGGGATGGTGTAATTATAGTATACGCTCTGCCATTCCCATGGGATGTAGCTATGAGAAAACGTGGACGGTGTTGGTGCGTGTGCAGTAGCAGTTTGGAGGAGCCCCCGGTGAAGAGGAGCACCAGGCTTCTGTGTCTCCTGCCATTGGTACCAGACCAGGTCTCCACAGAGCCTGAGTTCAGGCACTGGACATGAGTGCAGCCACAGGCTATATGAGAAACTCCTGAAGATAAACATGGGGACTACAGATGGAAGAATCAGAAAACCTGAGGATAGGTCATAGAAATTAGTCTGGAAAGTAGATCCTTCCCCCAGAAAAGACAAAGAAAAGGAGGGTTTCATGAGACAACAACAGAAGATCAGAGTTGCCTGTCAGTGGAGCCCCAGAAGGGAAGGAGGAAGCATTGCATAGGTTTTGGGGTTTTTTTGTTGTTTGTTTGGTTTTTTTGAGACAGGGTTTCTCTGTATAACCCTGGCTGTCCTGGAACTCACTCTGTAGACCAGGCTGGCCTCGAACTCATAAATCCACCTGCCTCTGCCTCCCAAGTGCTGGGATTAAAGATGTGCACCACCACTGCCCGACCCCGTATTGCGTAGATGTTAACACGGGGTTGTGGATAGGTAACTTCTGCGCCTAGGCTCACAGCAGAGGGTAGTTACTCTGGAAAACAGCTCGCTTCTGTGTTACAGAGCTAACCATACACTGGCTTGTAGGAAGCAGCCCAGCTGTTGTACCCAGGATTTAACCCTGCAGAAATAAACCTTCTAAAGTGACATTAAATCTCAAGTTCTCAGATATCTGAACATAGGTGTTTGCATGTCAGTCAAGTTACCTTACCTGAAAAACTTAAAGACTAGCCGTTTCTGTTTATTTTATTTTTTTAAAACAAGTTTGGAATATCCGGAGACTTTACTAGGTGAGTTTCCATAACTTGAAAATCTAGAATGTTCCAAAATGCAGTATTTAAAGCATCTTCATTTTGATGCTCCAAAGTTTCAGATTTTTTAGTTGAGTATGATTGTGTATGATCTGTAATCTTAGCACTCAGGAGACAGTACAGTAAGAGTCTTTGAGAGATTAAGACCAGCCTCAGCCACATGATGAATCCATGCCCCCTCAAGAGTGCCCATCTGTCTCAAAAGAAAAGAGATTTGGGGGCATTTAAGATTTTTATTTTACTGTTTTTGAGACAGTCTTTTGTGTGTAGCCCAAAGTGACCTCAAAAGACCTTTTCATCTGGAATTGTATATGAGGTCCTGTTTCTTTTCCCTGCCTCCACCGTCTGAATGCTGGCAGGAATGCTGCAGGAATGGATTGCCACGCCTGGCTGAGGAAGGAAGAGATTGCTGTCACATTCACAGCCTTGTGTGTCATAGTCAAGCCCTAGACCAACTGTGCAGTTCCACAGTTTACATTGTGTGGTTAGGGTGCTCAGCCTGTAACTGCAAAATAACCCACACATGTTCTGTTTAGATGGACTAAACCCATCTCTGGCTCTGTCATTCAGTGTGACACTACTCAGCAATAAAAATTATATCTCTTGATAGACACAAATGTTCAGATAAACTTCAAAAGGTTACATACAGACATTAAAAATAGAGACAACAAGAAGAAGACAAATTGGATTTCATAAAGATTAAAACTTGGCACTATTGTTTTAGTGCAAAGGGGACAGTATTTGCAATCTCCATGTACATGTTTGTTTTTTAAAAGTATAGAGGGGATTTTGCCACTAAATAATAAAAACTTTTAAAGTGAACCAAACTTCAAATACATCTCCCTCCAGAGGAGACATATAAATGACTAGAAACAAAGAAGGCATATTCAACAGCAAGCCATCAGGAAAGCACTGGTTAAAATCACAGTGTGACACCAGTTTACACTCTTTAGGATAGCTGTTGTCAATGTGTGTGTAAGTATATGAAATAAGTGTTGGTGAAAATGTGGAGTAACAAGCTCTTACAGATTGCTAGTGAGAACATGAAATTCTTCAATCACCATCAAACGATATGTCAGTTACTTGAGCGGCTAAATAGAATAAACACTTGCAGTTCTGTTTCTAGATATGTGGTCAGAAGCACAGAAAGGAAGTGTGTCTGCATGAGTGCTGGGGAGGATGGAAGCTGCTGTGTGGATGCTTGGAACAGAACCGGGATCCTCTGAAAGGCAAGCGCTTTCAACTGCTCAACCACCTCTGCAGCCCCTGGGTTCTGTAATTTTAAATACTAAATGAAAGACAATTGTTTATCAGGGGAGTATGTGTACATAAAAGGGTATTTGAAAAAGAGTGTAGGTAGGAATATAAAGATAACTTACAGCTCCTGTAGTCACTGGTAATATCTCCACACTCTTCATTACTGCCTTTCTCCAAGCATCTACTATTTTGGTTTCTATGTTCCTGTTACATACTGAGTTTGGTATCCTTAACACTATGTCTTAAACCCTTTCCTATCATAAAAATTCTTGCAAAGATTTTTAATAGCTGTTTTATAGTCTCTTGTAATAGATATATCATAATTTATTCAACCTTATACCTTTTGTTAGGCATTAGATTGCTGCTAATGTCTCATTGCTATTAAATTGCTTCAATGAACATAAATTTTCATTTCTCACACACACAGAATATATTCTATGCCTGTGCATAAATGGTTTATTGAAAAGAAGTCTTCATTTATTGAAATTAAAATGTGAAATATGTTTTCCCCATTCACTGCTTACAGCTGTGCCAAGTACAACTTCCCCTGTCTGTTAGGCATAAGCCTGTTAGACAGATATCATGACTCTAACAACTGTTAGTGATTTGAAAAGCAGTTTGTCTGGTTTCTAGTACCAGTCTCGTATCTAGATACTCCCTTTGCCCAATTTAGAGGTGGCTTTTATTACTTTAATGACCTAAAATAGAGAGGGTTACTTACTTGGTTTTCAGCCTTCTCTTGCTGTAGACCTTGGAGTGCATGGGCCTAAGCTACATTTGCCTCCAGCACCTCTTTCAGGCCTAATCACTCCATACTCCAGGGATAGACAGGCCTGGCAGAGTGTGTGGAAGGAAAGGTGGGATGCTTCTGCTTATCTGGGAGTCAGATGGTCGATGTTTTCTAGTCATCTCCTATGGTTTGAACTCCACATAGCACATTCTACCAGCAGCCTCATCTTCTTGCAGGGGGTCTCTGTCTCTACAAGTAAAGTGTCTGAAGCCTTACCATCTCCCCTGGCTTCTGATTCTACTTGAATTGATAGCGAAGACAGTAGGGTGGCCTCAGTATAGGACACTACATTTTCTAGTCTTGTTTCCAGATTTGGGCCCTGTTATCAATCCTAAAGAGTTTGTTTTAAATGCATGCATAAAATCTACAACAACTGTTTGAAACTATTGCTAGGAACTTTTCCTACCATTACTTTTAAATTGCAATGGAATTCCTAGTCAAATCACATAGTAATAAGCTAAAAGTCTATTGACTAAAATAGTAAGTAAAATGGCACAAACAGAACCCTTTCTTGCTCTGTAAGAAAGTAATGGTTGCTTTTGCTCATTCACTTCTTAAATGTCTCTTCTCAGTTCTGTTCTCAGTGCCATAGACCAGCAGACTTGACCCTGTCCCCGCTGTCCACCTACTTTTGTAAGGAAAGTTTTGTTGGAACACAGCTGCACTCATTTATGTATTGTTTCAACTTCTCTTCTGTTCTAGCAGTGGCTTTGAGCAGTTGTAACAGAGCCTATTTGGTTTGCAATGCTTACTATGTCACCATTAGCAAAGAAAGTGTGCCAAGTCCTGTTCTTATGCACTTAATCCATAATTCTCTAAAGCAGATAAGATATGTGTTTCATCTGCTTAGCAGCATTAAGTCGATTTATGTTACTGTTGGTAATATAAATCCCGAAGTCTTTGGTTTTAATTCTAATTGCAACCAACTCAAACCACTGTATTAATATCAAATTCTCTTATTTCCTAGCCTTTTCATGGTAAACACGAAGGCTGGTTTTAAAATTTTGGCTCCTAGATTTATTTTGTTGAGCCCAAATAGTAATTTGGTTTTACTGAAGTTAGCGTTTTAAAGGTGGAAGCTATCACATGGAAGCCCAGTTTGCTGCTTGTTGACAAATGAGGACTTGGAATGGCACTGGTCCTACAGCCAGTGTGCTAAGAGCTAGTGGCAGTCCTCTACCTCTGCATGATCATCAGCACGTGCACCCCTCCTGTCTAGATCTTGTTACCTCATCACTACCTGTTGGTTCCTCTGCCTAAAGCGCCCATCCCTTCTGTCATCGGAAACTCTTCATCCTTAAAAAGTGTGTCAGTAGCCGGGCATGGTGGCGCATGCCTTTAATCCCAGCACTCGGGAGGCAGAGGCAGGTGGATTTCTGAGTTCAAGGCCAGCCTGGTCTACAGAGTGAGTTCCAGGACAGACAGGGCTATACAGAGAAACCCTGTCTCGAAAAACCAAAAAAAAAAAGAAAAAAAAAAGAAGTGTGTCAGTCACATCTTCCTCTCTGCCCTCCTGGCACTTACTCATCTAATTAGAGAGGCACACAGTGGCTAGACTGCAAGTCCCTGTACAGTTCCTTTCTTCCTCTTGTCTTACAGCAGGCTCATCTGCTTCTCAGAGCACGCGCACATTATAGCTGTCAGGATCACAAGCCACTGAGTGGTGGAGTGGAGGCCATTTTCCTTCGTACTCACCTGCCATATAGGCTTAGGCATGTGGTTTCAAGGCTACTTCTCACATGCCTGTGCTTTTGGTGTTTGCTTTTGCTTTATTTTTGAAGCAGGGCCCCGCTATGTAGTCTAGGATGGCCTAGAATTTGCTGTGTAGAACAAGCTGGCCTCAAATTAATGATCCTGTTGTCTCAACCTCCCCAGTGCGGGATTACATAATGTACCTCCAGACCTGACTTGCACATGCTCTTGAATAAAATGGCTTTGTTTTCTGCTTCTTGGCTTTTAATATTAAGTGAGAGATAATAATATCTTCATAATAATACTATCTTCATAGAGTTCTTAGAGAAATGAATAAATCCATGTAGATGCTTAAACACTTAACCCAAAGTAAGATCCCATTAAATGGGGTTAGGTAAGCAATTCTTGTTCTTACAACTTTATTTAATGTTCTGTAGACACATACCGTCAACCTTTTGCTCAGTTTACACTGTTATGGGTCATGGGAAGAAATGCTCTCTGTTAAAGCACACTTGATTCAATTCTAGAATATTGCATTTGGAGGGGGTTTTGGAGGTCAGATGGTTAAAAAGTGCTCACCCAGGGTGTCAGTCCTCTGCAGATCCTAGTTACAGGTCACCAGTCACTGAAGATTATAGAATGTTATCAGAACCATATCAGAAATTAGTCACAGAGCTGGCCACTCTAAAAATAACTTATTTCTACTTTATATGCAGGTGGGGGGTTTTGTTTTGGTTTTGGTTTTCTTGTGTATACATCTCTGTATAACATGAATACAGTGATCATAGAGGCCAGAAGGGCATCAGATCCCCTGGAACTGGAGTTATAAATGGATAGAAGCTTCCATATGGGTGCTGAGAACTGGAGCTGGGTGCTCTGGAAGAGTAGCTGGTGCTTTAACTGCTGAGCGACTTTTAAGTCAAGATGTAATCAAATTTAAGATTTCCTTTCTTTTAAGGTGCAATAAAAATCTATAAATTTTATTGCTTTTTAAATGCATTATTTGTATGTGTACATATACAAACTTGCCACAGCACACTCGTGGAGGTCAAAGAACAGTTTGTAGAAGTCAATTCTCTTCTTCCACCATGTGGGTCCTGAGTACTGAACTTAGATCATCAGATTTGGGAGTTAAGTGTCTACCTGCTGAGCCCTCTCACTGACCCTAATTTATAATATACATGGAGAGAAAGGGGGGAGGGGAGGCGGAGGAGAATTTACATAGATATAACATACTATGAAATAATCTGACAATAAATAACTGATTGTAATTTTTTCAAATGGGAAATTAAATTAATTTAAAAATTATACCATTTTGGGCTGGTGAGATGGCTCAGCAGGTAAGAGCACCCGACTGCTCTTCCAAAGGTGATAAGTTCAAATCCCAGCATCCACATGGTGGCTTACAACCATCCGTAATGAGATCTGGCGCCCTCTTCCGGAATGTCTGAAGACAGCTACAGTGTACTTACATATAATAAATAAAATAAATCTTTTTAAAAAAATTTTTTTAAATTATACCATTTTAACTTTTGCTGTAGAATGTAGAATTTTCATATTCTCCACTTAAATGGTTATATCATGAATTGATAACTCTAGACAACAGTACAAAATGAACAGTACAGTTCCTCAGAAATGCATCAGGACACATTAGGGAGCTTTTCCGATTGGTGTGTGATTGTTTCCATCTTTACAGGATCTCATACATTTATACTATAGCTACTCATTCAATCTTTAATCATTAAAAAATAAGTTGACCTCTAAGAGATAAAACTACTTTAAATTTAATGATACACATAAATAATTTTATTAGGTATGATACTATACACTGACTTAAAGTGTTTTGTGTAAAACTGTAATTGAGAAAAACTACTTATTGTTTTTGTTCTTATAAAGATACATACTATAAGAACATTTATAATACATTTATAGGCATGTCTTGTGGCAGGGAAACAGTTATTTTTTTGTCTGTGATAATTTTTAGCCCTGAGACTTTGCTTTATATACTCAAATTTAAAAAGACTGAAAACTGAACCAGCAAAGTGGGGTGTCAAAGTTTCTATTTTCTAGTCATCCACCTCAAAAACTAGCAATAGACAAGCCCTCTCTGAGAGTGGTTCCTATAGAGCAATGTAAATGTCATAGCTTTGAATAACAGTCTGTCTTTGGTTTTCTCATATTACAATTAAAATACAGAAACTAGCTGTTTCAGAAGGAGTGTGCATTATTTAAAGTTAATTTATATGTGTTTATCTTTTTTAATTTTTTTTTAAGATTTATTTTATTTATTATATGTAAGTACACTGTAGCTGTCTTCAGACATTCCAGAAGAGGGCGCCAGATCTAGTTACGGATGGTTGTGAGCCACCATGTGGATGCTGGTATTTGAACTTATCACCTTAGGAAGAGCAGTCGGGTGCTCTTACCCGCTGAGCCATCTCACCAGCCCCTAATTTTTATTCTCTAAAAAGGTAGAAATAATTTTTGCCACTGTAATCATAGTCCCACAAAATATCCAGGCAGCCTTAGTACAAGTAGCTCTCACACTGTCTCAGGAGTGATGTTTCTTCAGGAGTCTTTCTTCTCCCTTTACCTTCCTTAAATCAGAAATTCCTGAGCCCTGAGAGCAGAGGTTTTGTTTTGTGTGCTGGTAGGTATTTTTCTTGAGCAAGCTTTTATGATCTGAAAAGTTGAAGACATGTTCTTGAGTATGCTTTGCTAATATCAAATATAGCATATACTTCTCAAGCCTGGTGTCACGTGTCTAACTCGGGCACTGAGAAGACAGTGACAAGAGGACTTCCTGGAGCCCACTGGCCAGCCAGCCAAGCCAAACTGATGAGGTTCATCAGGAGGTCTTGTCTCAGAAAGCAAGGTGGCATGCAATAAAGGGAGACATCCAACATCCACCACTGGCTTCTACCCACACATGTGCACAGATGTACTAACCCCACCCGACATGTGCATATAAGTTAAAGACAACGTTCCTGGTTTGGGAATGAATGCATGGTATGTTGGGATGTGCTTTGGGGAAATTACTTGGAAACTGCAGGTTCTCAAATAGAAAAACTTTAAAACAGTCCACTATGATACATTCTATAAAGTAACTCTCGACATATAAATATAAATTCTTCTAGTATAGTGTTCTTGTTGTTTGCTTTTATTGTAGTTTTTAATAGGTCATTGCATTAGGTAAATACATAAAACATCTTATCTAGAATACATACTGATGCAGTTACCAAATTGCGATATCTGTGTATCTGTTTCTTTCAGTTGGATATGCTAAGTGACCAGATAGCTGCCAATCTTCAAGCAGTTATGAATGAGGTCTGTAAGCACAGACCACTGGATCTAGGTGAGTAGCTGGGTGAGAGCAGATATCCTTAAATGCCAGTGATACTTCAAAACTATGAAATGCTAAGACAAAGAGTTAATGTACAAGTTCTCTGACCGCAGTTCTTCCAGGGATTAAATAAGTAAATAAAATTTATTTTTCCAAAAGTATTCTTAATTATCTTATTCATGAATCATAAGGTTTTAGAGAAGGACTTCTTTATTAGTAACAAAGAATATACCCCCAAATCTTTATACATTTGCATATTTCTACAGTTAAGTGTATTAAGATTTAAAAGAAAACTAATTGCTTTAAAGTTACAATGGCGCTAAATAGGAAAGAAAGCCATTTGATAAATGGTAGTTTGAAGCCAGTTGGCCTTCTTAATCTTTATTTTATAACAGAAAGGAGGTATTTTTGTTATGGGAGGAGAGTTATCACTTGTAAGGGTGATTATTCTCTTGCCATGGGGAGAAGAATGTGGGTACTGTAATAGCTAGAACACAGGCTACTGCCATGCCTTTAGCATGCCTGTGTTCCTCACACAAACCACAGTTGTGGGTTCCCGACTAGAGCTGGCCAGACTCCACTGCCTGCCCAAATAGTGCAGTGCTGGGCGTTTATAGGATTTAGTTAATAATTGAGTTAATTAAAACACATGTTTGAACTACTTTTGCCATTGTCTTAGTTAGGGTTTCATTGCTGTGAAGAGACCATAGCCAAGGCAGCTGTTATAAAGGCAACCTTTTTTTTTAATGTATTATATGAATTTTTCTATTTTCTTTTATAATTTTTTCCTTTTTAATTATTCCTTTTATTATTATTTTTTTACTTATTCACTTTACATTCCACTTACTGCCCCCCTCACAGTCACTCTTTCACAATCCTTGCTCCCAGCCCCCTCCCCTTCTCCACTGAGTGGGTGGGGGACCCCTGGGTATACCCTTGACCCACTCAAATCTCTGTGAAGCTAGGTGCATCCTCTCCCACTAAGGCCAGACCAATAACTCAGGCTCTAAGATCAATAGTTGATAAATGGGATTATCAACAGATTGGAAAAGGATCTTTACCAACCCTACATCTGATAGAGGACTAATATTCAAAATGTATAAAGAACTCAAGAAGTTAAATACCGACAACCCAAATAACCCAATTAAAAAATGGGTCACAGGGCTAAAGGCAAACATTTAATTGGAGCTAGCTTATAGTTTCAGAAGTTCAGTCCATTATCAGTATGGTGGGAAACATGGCATCGTCCAGACAGACATAGTACTGGAAGAGCTGAGAGTTCTACATCTTGATCTCAAGGTAGCCATGACAATGCTTTCTTCCACACTGGGTGGAATTTGAGTATAGGACCTTAAAGCTTACCCTCACATTGATGAACTGTTTCCAACAAGGCTACACCTCCAAATAGTGCCACTTCCCATAACCAAGCAGATTCAATCCACTGCAGCCATCCTGGGGAGTCAAGCTCATTGGTGATTGAACATTCCATTTTTAATTCTTTTAATCCAAAATACCACCGCAGACATTGAGTATATACAGATTCTTTTATTCTACAGGGAATAAAAAAAGAATGTTGCCCTTCTGAGATAGCTAGAGAAAAGTAATGGACAATAAATTCTCTAAAAATTATTTTTCTCTTTCTGCCATTTTAGATGAAGCCCCTTAATTGTTACTAGGAAGAGCCTTTTAATTTGTGGAGAATTTTATCAACTGTTTGGTAACTCAGTGTTCCTGTCTGTGCTGACTGCTTTAGAGAAATATTTAGAATATTCCCATCTGATATACATTACCACCTTCACTATAGACTTTGTAGTAAATAAATGCTAGGTGATCATCTTCTGGAGGAAAGGAGAGACTCACTAGTGAATGTGTGTTTTCAGGACCGCTGTCTAGGACAGTGAGCACTGGAGTCCTGTCAGCTTTCCTGTGCCTGTGTATCTTATCTGAGCCACAGGGCTCTGCGTGAGAAAGTCACGGTTGCCTCTGATCTTTGTTCTAGGTCCGTTTGTAGTCCGTGCCTTCCTTCGTAGTTCAACTAGTGAAGGTTTACTACTGAAGACTGACTCATTGTTACCCAAAGAAGCTAAAACTACAGAAGCTGAAACAGAAGAAACTGAAATGGCAGAAGCTGCCTAGAAGTGTTATACTATGATATTATTGGGGGGATATGTGTGTCAAGAAACAACAGAAGCATCTATAAAACTGTATTATTTCTAGTTTGGCTCCTTATGTTTTCTTAATCAGTGCATTTAGAAGTAACTTTTAACACAATTTTTTTTTTTACAGTTTCAAAAATAAGGAAAAATGTCAGTTTCTAAAAATCCCATTACATTTCCTTTTTTGAATTTTTTTATTATTGTTTATCCTTCTCTGTATTTGGATGCTGTCATATTTTCTTTTTTCCCCCTCTCATCTCCTCTTTATTTTTTATTATGTTTTCCTTTGTTTATTCATTTACTTTACATCCCATTACCACCCCTCTTTCTCCTCTTCTCCATGTCCCGCCCTCACATTCTTCCAGCTGAGATGGGGAGGCCTCCCCATGGGTACCAACCCGCCCTGGCAAGTCAAGTCGCAGCAGGATTGGGTACATCTTCTCCCATGGAGGCCAGATAAGGCAGCCCAGTTATGGGAAGGGGATCCAAAGGGAGGCATAAGAGTCAGAGTCAGCCCCTGCTCCACTGTTAGGACCCCCACGGAGACCATGCTGCACATCTGCACAAATGTGTAGGCTGTGTAAGCCCAGCCGGTGCATGTTCTTTAGTTGGTGGTTCAGCCTCTGCATCTGTAGATGCAGGTTAGTTGATCCTAAAGGTCTTGTGTCCTTGACCCCTCCAGCTCCCTCAGTCCTTCCTTAGCCTCAGTGTTCTGTATTTTGGTAGAATCCAGGTCTAGAAGCAGTTTCTACTTTTGTGACATTCCTTCAGGAGACATGACCATCTGAAGTAACAGCAGCATCCTCATTCCCACAAGGCTGTATCAAAATTACAATATTGTAACTTTGTTAATGTGTAATTACAAATATTAAATATTTTTAACTATTAATTTAAATATTTTAAAATTATCTTTGTTCTATTATATGTGTATGAGTATTTTGTATGGGCCTATCAGAAGAGGGTGTTGAAGCCCCTGGAATTGGAGTTACAAGTAGTTATGAGCTATCATGTGGGTGCTTGGTATTGAACCTGGGTGGGTCCTCTGCAAGAACAAAAGTGGTTTTTGTGACAGAGTTTCTCTGTATAGCCCTGGCTGTCCTGGAACTCACTTTGTAGACCAGGCTGGCCTTGAACTCAGAAATCTGCCTGCCTCTGCCTCCTGAGTGCTGGGGTTTAAAGGAATGCGCCACCACACCCAGCCAGCTCCAAGATTTTTAAAGATTTAGATAACAGAAGCCTACAGTCCCTGAACCTAGATCTGGGACAAGTTTCTAACTTTCTGGTCTATCCCTGTCTATAAATAATTTAAACCTGTGCAATCCCTATGGAAAGCAAATTGGTCCAGTAAGACAAACAAGAACATGACAAGATGACTACTTTCTGAAAAGCCTCAGCTTTTTTTTACAACATGTTGTCAGCAAGTGGCATGTAGTGGGAGGTGATGTAATAGAACACTAATTAACATACTAATAATACAGGCGAGTTCATAACTTGTTAAAACTAGACACTTTGTAACTATCCCAAAGTCACTGTCCAGCAGGTGGCGACAACATTCTTTCATATGGCATTTAAGTGGTTGTCGATTGGTGATCTGATTTCTCACCCGCTTGCAGAGGGAATAGCAAAAATCATCCTGAACAGACCAGATGGGGATTGGTTTTAGAGAAAAGGGTTTGCTTGTATTATTTTTGGGTCATGTTATAGAGATTTCTTTGGATGTCTAGTGGATATTTCGAAGTTTTTGTTGATGTGTGTATTTTTGTGTCTGGACATGTATGTTATGCCTGTGCAGGTGCACTGCGTGTACAGGGACCCAGGAGCCAGAAGACCACATCAGATCCTTTGTACTTACAGTTACAGATGGTTGTGAGCTGTCCAACATGGGTGATTGGATCTGAACTTGGGTCCTCTGGAAGATCAAGAAGCTCTCTTAGCCACAGAGCTATCTTTCTGTCCAGCTTCTATTTTGAAGTTTGAAGGTTTGTTCTTATAGACAGTTTCAAGCATGGAGAAAATAAAGTAGGAAAACCATGAATGCACATGGGCACATCAGCCAGATTTAGTAGCTCAACATTCTACGGATGCCTATCATCTCTGCCTTCTACCTACTCACCTCTCATGACAAATCCCATTTATCACATGACTTAAGAAGTTTAAAAGATAGCCCAAAAAAATAATTACAGCAAGGTTTTAGGCTTATTTTTCAAAACCCATTATATTTATGTTCTAATTTAATCATTGAGAGTCCTTAATATTTCTTTAGTAATTATGGTTTTTTTTCATGTAATAATGGACAGAATAGTTTGTACTTAGAGAACTCTGGGTATAGAACATAATTGGCCACAAAAAGAAATGTGTAAGTATTCATGCTTAAATAAGTTGATATTTCCACTTAATTTTTCTTGATAGAAAGTTGAAATTTATTCATATAAGGAATAGAAAATATGTTTGAACATCTTTATCTAAACATATGCAAAGGAAGAGAAAATAATTCTTTGGGGGTTAGCAAGATGATCAGTGGATAGAGGTACATGCTACACATGTCTGGCAACCATTGTTAAATCTTCAGAACCCACATAAAGATGAAAGGAGAGAATCAACTCCACTGAGTTGGCCTCTGAGCGGGGCAGACAGTAGTAGCACATGCACACACACAAAGGTTGACAAGTGAAAACTATATCTTAACAAATAGAAGCACTTTAAATTATGTCAAATAGATAAAGGAACACAGGGGATGTTTGAAGAAAGATTTTAGTGTCCTGTGATAAATCCAAAGGCAATTTAAATTGGTTATACTTTATTTTTTCCTTCTCCCTTGTTGGGCGCACAAAGGTCCTTATGTCCACAGATCACTGGGGAAACCAGGAATGTTAATCACTCAGGGGTGTTTCCTCAGAGGATGAAATATCTGTTTTCTTCCCAGAGGCCAGAATGGATATTGTTATCACTAGTGAGCTTTTGCTATCTGTGAGGGTCAGACCTCACCCAAATTCCCCAGAACATTTATCTCAGACTCTCCCTTCCTAGCCCATTGTCTTTAGCTCCAAGTTAGTAGAATCCATCTTTAGGGGAGATGTCATGTGTAGTTTATAGCATGCTGACCTCTATGCTATCTTGGTCAGAAACCACACCAGACCCTAGGCCCTTACAATAGAGAGCCCATCCTCATGATTACATAGAGTTAGAAAGGAGTTTCTATGTAGTCACACCTTAAGCTTAATTTACACCTGGAATTGGGATGATTGTTGCCTGGAAACCTTTTTTCAAATTCTAGTGTGGCTAAATATAAATAAACCACCTGGCATCAGACTAGAAATTCAGGTTGTCGATGTCAACCGAACTGAGTTTTTGTTCTTACCCTCTTTGCAGTTCACTTCCCTGCCTGCTGTGACACCTGTAGGGAACCACACACACACACTCCCTGTGTGGACATCTGATCACAGACATAAAATTTATAACACTGGTTACAGTACTACCTATGATCATGTTGGGTATAGACACTAGGAAAGGAGACAACTTGGCTCTGAAGCCAATATCCCACATATCCAATGCTTCAGTTACTTTAAACTGATAAACAAGAAGTTTATGTGTTAAGTGAAAAGTCTAATAATTGTGCCAAATTGCCAAAGAGGAATCTTTGGTGGTATAAAAAATGATAAATGACTTGCATTTTATGTAAGGAAGGGGCCAGGAAAACAACACAATCGTGGAATACTTGGATAGCAGGATTGAGGTTCTGTTTCCATCTCTGCCACAGCAAAATAAGTAAAGAAAGAAATAGGTGCATCTCCTGCAGGAAAATATGACTAGACCATAAAGATAAGTTATTTTACTGATAAAGTTTTCAGTGTGTAGCAGTAGGAGAAGAAAGAACTGGTACTGTGAGGCTTTGGAAGCAGAGCTTGGCCAAAGTAATTTGGAGTCTAGGGAAGCCCATTCTGAGTGAACAGAGCCGTATTGTGGGTACCCTCTGCTACAGTCAATAGAAATAAGGGACTTCAGTAGAGAAAGGGTGTGTCATGTGGATGGAGTTCTTTAAGTCACCGCCAGAAAAGAAACACAGAGCGCTACTAGGAATGTCCAAAGAGCAGAACAACCCCCAAGAGATCCGAGTTGCAGAAATGAGTGGAGTGTCACCTCAGGGCGTAGCTGGCCAGGTGAATCGTCTCACTCCCTCAGGATCTTAAGTTCTAAGAGGAGAGCATCCATTTGCCCCAGTTTACTTTGCATGCCGACTTACTGGCTAGGAGAGGGCAGAATTGTTAATTCTCATCTGAAACACACATTGTGCAGGTAAAGAAATTTCTCAAAGGGAATATTACAGTCACTGCCAACAGAAGATCAGCAAAAGAGAACAAAACTCAGACCCACCTATTTGAGTTAAATGTCTCCTGTAAGTAAATGAAATTAATACCGATATTCAACATAAAATACTAGCAATGTTCCCTCATATATGTGTTACTAGTTCTTTGAGAACTGTTTATGGTTTTTCCAATATATCACTTTGCTGAGTGTAATTGTTACAACTCTTTGCAAGTATGGGTAGCTGCTTCTCTACAGTAGATTACTAGCAAGAGCATGAGCTCTTGGTGGTGTGAACATACGTGTTGTAAGCCAACTGTATACAGTTGTACATTCTTAATGTTACCCAGGAATGAACTGTTTTATTGGTATATTATAAATTTGTAAGTATGGTCAAATAATAAGTAGATAGCTTGATGAATTTCCCAAAATGAACACACGCCTACCATACAGATCCAAAAAGAGGGTCATGTCTTTCTTTGTTGATCCTGTAGAACCTATTCCCTAAATTAATTCCACTGTGATTTCTATTTTTCCTGTCTCTGAACACTGCTAAAAATATCACTGGAGATTAACTAGATTCACTCATTGAATATTTATGTTTATGGATGGATTCCATAAACATAAATATTTGTTCTTGTAAACAGAGTCTGCAGTTTGTTCTTGTAAAGAGTCTCACATGAATGTGTCACGAGTATCCATACTTTTGCTACATAACCTAGCCATTCCACTCATTAACATCCTTCTCCAGCCCTTTTAGTGACTATCTATGCATTACTGTTCGATATAGCCCCAAGAAGACCTGTTGAATCATAGATAGCCAGTTACCCACTGCCTCATGTTCCCACCACAGCTAGAGCTGCTCCACTACCATGCCTTCTCTGTTCTCCTGGATTGTACCTGTGGTGCAAAATAATCGCTTCCTCCAGCTGCTTGTTACCAGGTGTTCCATCACCCCACAGTATACAAACACACCTTCCCACCGATTTCTATGAGGTCATGGCTCTTTCAATGCTATTTTAATGCTGTTTTGTAAGTGACTCATTCTCACAAACTCATAGAGCACAGCATGGCAATTTATCACGTGATAGTTAATATGCAGGGCCATTTTTCTCCCCGCTCCTAGCAGTCACACTGTTGATTAGAAGCAGGATGGAAGATTAAAACAGTTCTTCATCCTGTACTTCAAAGTACAGGGTAATTTGCCCAGTCTTAGAATATTCTTGAGAATTGTTAATGTTGGTTGTCTCCAAATTAGAATGACCAGAAGATGACTCAGGATGCTGTAATTTCAATCTATTGCTTAGTCACACCGAGGAGCTGGCTGACTTTCAGTTTTGTTTTAATCTGTTTTTAACTCTTCCATATTTTTCATTTACAGTCACTTTTTAAATTTTAGATTTGGCAAAATGCTCAGAAATTGGCTTAAGTTTCACCAGTCAAAATAATTTAGAGGAAGTGATGTGATAGAGGAGGAGTGATGGTACAGGTTCTTTTTGAAGCATGATGTTTATGGGTTCAGCATGACAGGGCTAGGTAGGGTGGAGCTTTAGAGAGCTCTGATGTGCTGAAGTGTATTTGGCTATGACATGCTTCTGATGGATAATAGCTTATCAGTTGAAATTCAAACTGACAATTTATGGGTAATTAAAAATAGTGTTTGTCAAAGTGAAATCAAGAATAAGTTTTATTTAAAAGTGGATCCTACTAAAATAAGCTTATGATTAGTTTCTAAAAGGTAGTAAAAACCTGAGAGGGGGAGCTGGTGAGATGGCTCAATGGGTAAGAGCACCCAACTGCTCTTCCAAAGGTGATAAGTTCAAATCCCAGCATCCACATGGTGGCTCACAACCATCCGTAACAAGATCTGGCGCCCTCTTCTGGAGTATCTGAAGACAGCTACAGTGTGCTTACATATAATAAATAAAATAAATCTTTAAAAAAAAAAAAAAAAAAAAAAAAAACCTGAGAGGGATAAAGGGAGGGAGGGAAAGAAAGAGGTCTTGAGTCATCGTTTCATCCTCCCTAGGTATGTAGCTTGAATCCACCTGCTGCTGTAGACATTAGTTCTTATAGGGGAAGGTCATACGAAATCCCCCTTTTATTGGGGTGTAGTGCTTCTTTTGTTATTGTATGTTATCTTGATTTTACTTTTGAACAAGGTCTCAACACAAAGCCCAGGGTAGCTCTAAACTCCTGATCCTTGTGACCCCGGCTGATCGAGAGCTAGGATGACAGGGATGTGCTATCACAACAGCTAGGGTCACCTGTCTAAACTTACAGTATTGTGATGATATAGGGTAATGTAAAATGAAAGAATTTTATAAAGTTCATAAATACTAGGTAATTTTGAATCTTAGTGTATAAAAATCTCAAATTGGAGTAAAAGCAAAATTATGACTACTTCTGCCTATGATGCAGTAACTCACACAGGACTTAGCCTCTACTTGTTGCGTGATTAGAGTTGACAAAATATATCTCACAACTCTTTTCCAATTTTTGAAAAACATGCATTGTGCTGTCTTTATGAATGGAAACCAGCAAAGCAAGTCACAAATGTCCAGGATACTCTCCATGACCTCTTTGATGTTGCTCTTCTCTCTCTACCTTTTCTTTTAATTTAAGGGATTATGGCTCAGCGGTTAAGTGCACTGACTGCTCTTCCGAAGGTCCTGAGTTCAAATCCCAGCAACCACATGGTGGCTCACAACCATCTGTAATAAAATCTGATGCCCTCTTCTGGTGTGTCTGAAGACAGCTACAGTGTGTTCATATATAATAAATAAATAAATCTTTAAAAAAAAAAAGGATTATCAATCTTAATGATTTAACTCAAAGCACTAACTCTGTTTCATTGATTTTTTTTTAAAAAATTGTTTTGTTGATATTGTTTGTTTGTGTTTTATTGATTTCAGCCCTGGGTTGGTTTTGGTTGTTTGATTTGGTTTTGGGGTTTTTTTGTTTGTTTGTTTTGTTTTTTTGTTTTTTTCTTGCTATCTACTCTTTGGGGGTATTATTTCTTCTTTTTTGTTTTGTTGTTTTCAGGTGTGCTGTTAAATTATGACCTCTCTTAAGTCTTTTTGTTTGTTTGTTTGTTTGTTTTTTCATATAGACACTTAGCACCATGAACTTGCTTCTTAAAACCACCTTCATTTTATCTCATAAGTTTGGGTCCATGATGTTTTTATTTTCATTCAATTCTAGAAAGTTTTTCATTTCTTCCTTCACCCATTTTTCATTTAGTTGTCAATTTCCCTTAGTTTGTAAACTTTCTGGGGTTTGTTGTTTATATCCAGTTTTAATTCCTGGTGGTCAAATAGGTGTTATTTCACTTTTCTTGTACCTGTTGAAACTTGCTTTGTGCACAAGTATCTGACCAATTTTGGAGAAAGTTCCAAAAGCTGCTGAGAAGAAAGTATATTCTTTTATGTTTGGGTAGAATGTCAATTAGGCCCATTTGGTTTATGACATCAATTAGCTCCAGCATTTCTCTGAATAGTTTTTGTATGGATGACCTGCCTATTGGTGAGAGTAGTGCTGAAGTCACCCACTATTACAGTATCAATATGCGATTGTAGCTGTAGGAGTACTGGGGCTTTTTGATCTTGGGTGTTCTTTGTTTGGTACATAGATGTTTAGAATTGCAATGTTGTTAGTGATTTAGTATCCTTCTCTATCTATTCAGTTAGTTTTGGTTTGACATTCTATACGATCAGATGTTAAAATAGCTATATTGGCTTGTTTCTTGGGTATTTTAGCTTGGAATATCTTTTTCCATTCTTTTACCCTAAGATGATTTCTATGCTTGATATTTAGATGTATTTGTTGGATACAGCAAAAGGATGGATCTTGTTTTTGTATCTAATCTGTTAATCTGTGTCTTCTAATTGAGGAGTTGAGACCATTGATGTTGAGAGTTATAAATGAGCGGTGTTTGTGGTTTCTGATATTATGTTATTGTTGTTGTGTGGTTTCCCTTTGGATTTTCTGGTCTTGTATTCTTTATTCTTTGTATTTTCTTGGGTATAGTTAACCTCTTAAGTTGAAGTTTTCCTTCAGATATCTTCTGTAGAGCTGGATTTGTAGATAGGTACTGCTTAAATGTGCTATTTTATAGGATGGTTTTCTTTCTCCATATATTATGATGGAAAGTTTTGCTAGATAGAGTGGTCTGGGATGGCTGGCATTCATGCTCTGTGCTCTCTTAGAGTTTGTAGAACATCTATCCAGGCCCTTTTGGCTTTTAGAGTCTCTATTGGAAAGTCAGATGTTAGTTTAGTAGGTCTGTCTTTATATGTTAGTCGGTCTTTTTCCCTTGCAGCTTTTAATAGTCTTTCTTTGTCCTGTACATTTTGTGTTTTTATTATTATGTTGTAAGGAAATTTCTTTTCTGGTACAGTATACTTGGTGATCTGTATGCTACTTGTACCTTGATAAATACACTTTGGGTTAGGGCAATTTTCTTCCATGACTTGGTTGAAAATATTTTCTGTGCCTTTGGTCTGGGTTTCTTCTCCTTCCTCTATTCTTACCATTTGCAGATTTGGCCTTCTCGGAGTCCTGGATTGACTGGAGGATATTTTTTTTTAATTTAACATCTTTGTCCAATGTATCATTGTTTTTTCTATCTTGACTTCAATGCCTTTCTTCCATCTCTTGTACTCCATTAGTGAGGCTTCCTTCTGAGACTCCTGTTCAAGTTCCTAAGTTTTTCATTCCCAGATTTCCCCCACTTTGGGTTTTCTTTATTGATTCTATTTCTCTTTCATGTCTTGAGCAGTTTTCTTCATTCTACTGTTTATGTTTTTGTGGATTTTATTAATGGATCTATGTATATCTTTTATAAAATTCTTGATCATACCCATAACAGCTCTTTTGAAGTCCTTGTCTTGTGCTTGAGTTATATTGCATTTCTCAGTGCCTATGGCGGTAGTGTTGCTTGACTCTAGTGGAGACATATTATTCTGGCTGTTATTGATTTTGTTTTTATGCTGATATCTAGGCATCTATGTTTGGGATGATTGTAATTCTTGGTATTAATGTCTGGTCTAGTCTTGTGATATTTTTTCTGAAGTTTTGGTATTTGGGCAACACTGACCATATAGGCTGGGCTAGGGAATTCACTCCTATTTTAGAAGAACTAACAAAGAATGACTATTAATTCCTTCTAACATTTTTAGTAAAATTTGGTAGAAAAATCATTGTAGCCTAAGTTCTTTTTTTCCTGGCTATTTTAAAATTCTTCGTTGAACTTTAGTAGTCTGTAGCTAAGGGAAGAGCTTATTAATTTCCTATTTTCTTTTTAAACATTCTCCTTTAAGCACTACTTGATGGAATCGCATGTGTTTTGCTATAGAAAAAGTCTTTATTTTCATTCATCTTAAAATGTTTCCCAACTTTCCTTTTGATTTCTTTGGTCTTTTATTTATTTAATAGGACATCATTTTATTTGTGTTGAAATTCAAAATGTTAGCTAATGGCTTATAATTCACTTAGCTGTGACTGCTGGAGAACATACTTTGTATGGATTTAGTCCTTTCCAATTATTTGCTTGAGGTTTGTAACCAGGTAGTCTATCCTAAAGAGGGCCCTATGTACACTTGAAAGGAATGTGTGTGCTGCTGTTGGTGGCCAGAATGTTAGAAGCCTATTCTAGCTGTCCAAGAGTGCCACCCTTTCAGCAGATAATATAAGGAAATATAGTTTTTTTTTAATATCAATGAAATAAATATTACTCCCCTTATCCTATATTTCTCTTACATTTTTTATTGCAAGAATTTACATAGTGCTGTGGCTTTTAGGAATACATATACAAATTATAGAAATTATTGTATTCTGTGAATTTCTTTGAGTGGAGGAGTGGACACTTTTCTTATTCTCTCTCTCTCTCTCTCTCTCTCTCTCTCTCTCTCTCTCTCTCTGTGTGTGTGTGTGTGTGTGTGTGTGTGTGTATGCTGGGGATAAAAACACCTAAGGCTTCATGCACACTAAGTATACCCTATCCACTGAGGTACAAATGCAGCTCCAAATGGGTTTCTTTGTCTTATACAATTAATGATTCTGGGACTGGCAAGATGGCTCAGCAGGAGCTAAGACTGATGACTTGAGTTTAACTCATGGAACCTATATGTTAGAATGGAAGAGCTGGCTTCTACAGGTTGCCCTCTGATTTGCACACACACACACACATATACATATGTAGACAGACAGACAGACAGACACACACACACACACACTAAAAATTTAAAAAGATTAAATAAGAAAAGATTCAGAGATGCTGAAGACCCTCTGGGGCCCTTGTCTGCGTGGGACGGGTTCTCTGGAGCAAGTGGGCAAGAATTCGGCAAGTGACAGACACTACAGAAGGGAGTGTGGATCTGAATGTAATTTGTCAAATCCGGCATCAGACTTTTTATACAGAAGAAAATAGGGAAGTTAGGTGACACACCAGCAAGATACAGTGAGGTTACTAGAGGTTACTAGAGGTTACTAGAGTCTAACACAAAACAGAGGAAATGCAGACACAGAAGGACTGGCAGGAACCAACTGGGATAAGATTCAATGTTAAACAACTGGGATCAAAACCAGCTCCACCTAAGGTCCACTTAATCTTAGAAGCCATAGTTCCTATTGTAGACTATTGTATAGTCAACCTTCCCCTTAGACCATTGTAAATACTTGTATCTGGGTGTAACTCAGTTAGCTATAGTTCTAAGTATCTAGTCTGGTTCCTCCTCAGGCCACAAACTTCCTTATTCCTAGATAGTGGTGAATTCCTGTGTAGGGCAGTGACTTAGCTATTCATTCCCAAGGTTGAATCAAGGACTGCCTAGAATCTAACCTAGCTATATGTCAAAAATTCAATCTTTAGAAGCACTTATAATGAAGCAATATTAAGGGAAAGCACACAGATCTGTTTACCAACTAAAGCAGGGACATTGGAGCATTCTTTATACAGGATGCCACGATTCCAGGAGACTAAGTTTCCATGAACTTTTTGCCTCAGGACCATGCCCAGACTTTCCAGCCTGTCAGGCGGGTCACTACTGGAGTGGATGTAGCACTGGGAGAAGTTAAGAAGTAAATTAGATAATGAACTAACTAACATGTCTGAAACCTCACATCACAAAATTTTCCCAACATGTTTAAATTTATGTTTCTACTTCAGTTCTGATTGTCATGTGAGTACAGTTTTCTCCTCCTTGATTCTGTGTCTGTGTATGCATACATGTGTATTTGCATGTATGTGGATGTTCATATGTGTGTGGTTGTGTGTGCTCACATTCGCAACTGCACGTAGAGGCCAGAGGTTGATGCCGAGTGTCTTCCTCTGCCTTTCTTGCTTGCTTGCTTGCTTGCTTGCTTGCTTGCTTGCTTGCTTGCTTGCTTGCTTCACAGAGACAGGGTCTGTGGCTGAGCCTGGAACTTGCTCAGGTCACAAGTCCAGCTAGTCAGCTTGCCCATGAATCCCAGCTGCACCTGAGGTTTGGGATTATGGGTGGGCCATCTTCCTGGCTTCTTGTGAGAGTACTGAAAATCTGAACTCTGGTCTTCAGGGTAGCATAGCTAGTGATTTATGCATTGAGCCATCTTCCCAGTTGTAATGACTTAGTAGGACTCTTCCGTTTTGCCTTTTTAAGTTTTAAAGAGCCATTGATTAGAGATACCTGACCTTAAAAGTTCTGTTGGCAGCATCATTCTAAAAGACCATATTTACCAGCACTGTTTCAGAATCTAAAAGACAGTGTTCTCTTATTTTATGCCGATTTGAAAAGAGAGGATTTGGTTTTAACTCCTTTTTTTTTTCAATATTGCCTGCAAGGTAGAAAGCAATTCTGCATAGACTTGACACTTTACTCGACCATTAAAAGCAGATGAACTTGTCATTGTGTGGCTTCATTCAGAACTGAAAAAAAATAATAAATCATAGCTTTTATTATGTTTCTGTAGCTTCAAAAAAGAATTTATTCTCAATGAGAAAGCTAATCATTTAACAAATGTGTGTTGCTTTGGGGAAACAATGTTTACATATATCATAGTAATAACCTTCAAATTCTAAAAGAATGAAATTCACTATACTAAAGTCCACTGAGTACACTATAAAAGTTAAGCAGTGAATAAAGCCAATTACATATATATGTCACACACACACACACCATATATAACTTTTTAGACAGGTTTTCTCTACTTAGCTCAAGCTGACCTTGGACTTATAAACTTCAACCTCTTGGTGCTGGGGTTACCGTTGTGTGCCAGCAGGCCTAGCACCACTGTGTATTATTTTGAAGGCATGTTCTGAGACTTCTGTCAGTCTTCGTCCTGAGGTTACTAATACTGAGCTCCTGGTTGTGAAAACTGTAACAAGAACGCGAGGACTTAGTGCTGCCTATTGTGCCTTTTCTCTAATTCCATGTAGAATAGATGAGCTTTCAGGGCTTAATTCAAGATAATTTTTATCGTTTCTCATAACTTGGTGACAGTTGGAAATAGTGATTTATAACAATAAGTGAATGTTCTTCAAAAATACATGTCATGTGTCTTAGTTTGGGTTTTATTGCTGTGAAGAGACACCGTGACCAAGGCAAGTCTTATATAGGAAAACATTTAATTGGAGTTGGCTTTAGATGTGGGGAGCCTAGCTGCCGCTCCCTAAAGATGGCACTGACTGCCTCAGCCTTATCAGCTTTACTGGCATAAATATCTCCTAATATGGCATTAGGCTGTTGTCCGGCGCTCACCCTGACCAGCAGGAATAAGACACAGGACAATCCAAGTTTCTTCTCAAGGCAGTTTACTTAAGAATACTTGTTGCATGCAATAATAGCTTAAGCTTAATGGTGAATCTCTCTCTTCTGGTTCTATCCCCACTGGAAGCAGCCAATTAAACCCTAACCTGGCCACTCACAGAATGCCACGTAGCTCCTGCTCATATGCCAGGAAATCTCGGGCTTTAGGATCATAGTCTCGGGCTTAGAATCATATCACTGTTAACACAGCCTAATACCATATTAGGAGATATTTATGCCAGTAAAGCTGATAAGGCCGAGGCAGGCAGCGCCATCTTTAGGGAGCGGCAGCTAGGCTCCCTACAGGCTGTGTCGACAGCGATATGATTCTAAGCCCGAGACTATGATCCTAAAGCCCGAGACTACCTGGTGTATGAGCAGGAGCCACGTGGCATTCTGTGAGTGGCCAGGATAGGGTTTATTTGGCTGCTTCCAGTGGGGTTCTGGGCCATTCACCATTAAGCTTAAGGTGTAACTGCATGCATCAAGTATCCTGAGTAAATCATTTTGAGAAGGAACCTGTTTGTCCTGTGTCTTATTCCTGCTGGTCTGGGTCAGTGCGGGACATTTAGAGGCTTAGTCCATTGTCATCATGATGGGAAGCAGGGCAGCATGCAGGCAGACATTGTGCTAGAAGAGCCATGAGCGTCTACATCTTGATCTGAAGGCAACAGAAGGAGATTGGAGTCAACACTGAATGGACCTAGAGCATAGGAGACCTCAAAGCCTACTGCCACAGTGCCACACTTCTTCCAACAAGGCCACACCTCCTAATAGTGCCACTCCCTATGGGCCAAGCATTCAGATACAGGAATCTATGAGTGTAGCAAACCTATTCAACCCACCTTATCATGGGAGTGGATTGTTTTTAAAAATAAAAGTTAGTTCACACATTAGATGTAAACCTGGGGACTATCAGCTATTGCTATGCCTGTATGTATGTATTAATTTTTCTCTGCTTATAACAGAATTTCGAGAATTTCATACAACTTATTTTTATCACATTAACCTCTGTCCTACTCCTTCCGATCCATCTCCCATTCCTCCCAACTTTATGTCTCACCCCACCAACCCCCGCAACCTTTAAAACCCAGTACAGTTTTGCTGTCCACGTACTCTTGTGCATGTGGCCTTCCCTGGAGGGGTGGTCAACCAACTCTTTCTCTCTCTCTCCTTGAAGCCATCAACTGCCAGGAGCTCTTGTTGGGAGTAGGACTTCATGATGACCTTCCCTCTTCATGCAGGAGTTTTGTCTGGCCCTGATCTGTGTAGGTCTTGTGTACACTGGCAACACTGCTGTGAATTCATATGTGCCACTCTCCTGCGTGGTCCAGAAAACAGTTTCCTTGCTGTTGTCTACCACTTGGTTCTTCCAATCTTTCTGACCTCTCTTCACTATGATCCCTGATCCCTGGGAGGCGAGAGTGTGGTATAGATGTCCCCATCTAGGGCTGCCAGCTCCTGGTTTGTTTGGTTTTGTTTCTCACTTGATGTTCTTCTAATTTTATTATTTGTATTTTTCATGTGTTTGTTTAACATATATTCATATATGTGTATATATGTTTGTATATACAATATATATGTATATACATACATATGTATACATATATGTCATGTTCAATTACCATGTGCTTATTGCTCTAGTTGGTGGGAGAACCTGGTAGTGTGGGGCCTAAAACTGAGGTGCACTTCTGAGCATCAGATCGTTTATATTCTGAGGGTTAAGCAAAGTCACCTGAATAAAGTGTCCAACCACAAGGACGAGCTGCGCCTGGCAAAACCCATGTTTTTCCCTTGAGGCATATAAACAAATAACAATTGCCAGCTGTAATGAATAATCTGAAGCAAGTTCACACCTATCCGCTACTTCTGGGAGGAACAGGAGCCCACATTCCAAAAACAATCTGTGTTTTGAGGAAACTGAGGTCATCCTAAGACTCTTGCTTTCTTGGAGTTTTCTCACAAGCACTCAGAATTCTCACAGGTCTCCATTCGTGGACTGTGTTCTGACAACCATGTATATTTTTAGCACTGTATTATCTATCACACAGTGATATCCCTGACATAGAGTATGTGCCCTCAAATGATCAAATAAATATCAAAGAGATGTGCCTCCAATCTGGTTTTAATGCAAGTCCCTTAGACTCTGTCTTGGGTTGGCTTTCTTGATAATAATGACATCTTGCTTACAATATATCACTTCTTTATGATATTTAAAGCACATTTAAGGACTCATTGAAAGATAGCTATGTCTCAGCTCCTCCCCTGGTTATTAAAGACATATCTGTGAACCCTAAGGATAAAAGTTACTACTTCCAATCTTTCTCCATGGCCACCAGAATATGAGTCTCTCTTGTGGGGTTAGCTGGTTCCTGAGTTGTAAAGGCCCCGCCTTGGCTTCAGCAAGCGTCAGATTTAACAGCAGAAGCCTAAGGCCAGCACCTCCCTGGAGACTCATGCGTGTGAGCTGGATAGGGCTACCAAGGAAACAGAAGCTGGAGAAGCTGCCATAACTCTTGTTCTGCAACTGAAATCTCTGGAATTCCGAGTCTTACTTGTAACTAGAGTAGGAGGCAGGTAGTTAGTTCTGCCTAACCCAGTTCTCAAAAGCCTCAGAAAATGACCCATGAATCGCACCTTGGGGGCTCTGTCCCAAGAGACCTCGGACAGGAGCATCGGTGAGAGCAAAAGTAGGAGCTCTCTATCTGAAGAGGTCAGCAAAGCAAGGTGGAACAAGACCGGAACTTCTATCTGAAGAGGTCAGCAAAGCAAGGTGGAACAAGACTGGAACTTCTTGCGGTGTCTCCAGGATGCTCATGTGCAAAGATGTTCATTTTCAATTCCCAGGATTTCAGTTTAAATAAAAATGACTAGCCCCAGCAGTGGTGGTCCAAGCCTTTAAACCCAGCACCCAGGGCAGAGGCAGAGGCAGAGGCAGAGGCAGGCAGCTCTGAGTTCGAGGTTAGTCTGCTTCGCAGAGTGAGTTCCAGGACAGCCAGGACTACACAGCGAAACACTGTCTAAAAACAATACAAAACAAAACAACAATCCTCACAATTTTAAAAAGTCTCTGCTTTCATGGTGCTTATAATGTATTCATGAATGTTTTGTTTGTTTTGGTCTTCACAACATCTCTCTGGGGGGAGTTGAACAATAATTAATTTACTTATTAATAGAGCCTGTGTGATGCTACCTGTTTCTTAGAGCTAAGCTAGCCAGCAGGTCTGGGGGAGCAGCTGTGTTGCGTTCCCATCATACTATCCTGCTTCCACAAACCTCCTCTCTGGTAGGTCAGAAGTTTTCGAAGAAACCTAAGGTCTATTTTATTTAACAGCTATAAAGTAAATCACATGAATCCAAACTGTTTCTGATGGCCTGTTTCTGCTTTTAAAATCATGTCATTTTCGAGATACCTTAAAAAAAAAAGCCCCTTATGTAAGTCAGAATTGCTTTGTTTAGATCTGGCTTGCCATTTATGTAACATGTGACTTATAGGCAAGCCTGTAGGTACTGGGCTCCCTGGAGTTGAATGTTCAAATACTGTACATGGCACTACAGGCAGTACCTATCCCAGATAACATATGATCTCCTGAGTCAGGGAAATTCTATGCTGTCTGCTGTGTCTTGGGAGAAGTGTTTTTACCCAGCTCCTTTCTAAGTCTATACACCAAGGGAGCACGGCTACATTGTGGCGCTATGCGCATCTTTCAGCCAAATGAGCATCTAAAACCTCCTTTGTCAATTCAGGTGACAACAGTTGCTGGCGTGGATGTGGAGAAAGGGGAACACTCCTCTATTGTTGGTGGGAATGCAAGCTGGTTCAACCACTCTGGAAATCAGTCTGGCAGTTCCTCAGAAAATTGGACATAGTACTACCAGAAGATCCTGCAATACCTCTACTGGGCATATATCCAGAAGATATTCCATCTGGATTACAAGGACACAT
>LR753352.1:1030420-1149104 GCA_902729485.2 Mus minutoides | reverse complement strand
TAAAGAGAGCATGTGTGAAGCTGAATCCAAAGGATGGACCCAACGACTGCGGCTGCCAGGGATCCATCCCACAATCAGTCACCAAACATAGACACTATAGCATATGCCAGCAAGATGGTGCTGAAAGGGCCCAGATATAGCTGTCTCGGGGGAAAATATACCAATGCCTGGCAATGTTTGAGGTGGAAGCTCACGGTCAACTATTAGATGGAGCACAGGGTTCCCAAGGAAGAAGGAGCTAGAGAAAGTACCCAAGGAGCTGAAGGGGTCTTCAACCCTATAGGTGGAAGAATAACCATGAACTAACTAGTACCCCCTAGGCTCCTGTCTCTAGCTGCAAATATAGAAGAGGATGGCCTAGTTGGCCATCAATGGGAAGAGAGGCCCCTTGGTTATGCAGACTTTATATGCCCCAACACAGGGGAACGCCGGGGCCAAGGGGTGGGAGCGGATGGGTAGGGGAGCAGGGCCGGGAGGGAGGAGGGTATAGGGAACTTTCTGGATAACACTTGAAATGTAAATGAAGAAAATATCTAATAAAAGTTGAAAAAAAAAACCCTCCTTTGTCCTAGTTTTCAATGTTAATGGCTGCCTTAGGAGATGAGTTTTCCCTCTGAACTTTGTTTCTGTGAGATAATTTCTTATCTTGTTTCCTAATATTCAAATGTAGATGTTGTCACCTTATGAATTTATAGCGCTTTCCCATTGCTGATAGCAAGCCACTAACAAAATAAAATCAGGTATTTACATTAGTCTCACCATGCCAACTTCTAGAAAGAACGTAAATGACCTATATGTTTAGGCTCACATAGAACTAGCCAGATGTGGGAAATATCTAGTTAACAGAAATGACAAAGCAATTTCCTTATAACTATGCTGTGCACCAGCCGGACGTTTGAGAGAAGTCTACTTGACCTTTTGTCCCACTACAGGATTGAATTATGGTTTGCATGTGAATTGTCTGCTCAAGGGTCAGGCATTGAAGGTTTGATTCCCAGCACAACAATGCTCACAAGTGAGGGGTTAAAGAAGTGATTGGATGATAAGGGGTGGGTGAAGTAGAAACTTGAGGGTTCTTTGGGAAGTCAGTTGGGTGGTGTTTTGCTGGGGCAAACACATGAAGAAACTTTTCCTTAAGGTAGACACAGGTGTGAACGGCTAAGACAGACTTGTGAAGGAACGTTTCGATGAAGCAGACACAGGAGAGAGGATGTTCTGTTAAAGCAAACATGTGAAAGGACATGTGATGAAGGATTCTTTGCTAACAACACATATTTATTGGTCCACTTTACACTGTGTGGTTAAGCTGCATTTGTTGGGATGACATAGAGAGAAATGCACTAAAAAAAAAACTTCTGGTCTTGTGCTGCAGTTTCTTGCCACTTCCAAGGACTCAGGCTGGTGGATGCTGTCCACGGAGTGACATGGAGATAGAGCTTGGCTTGCTAGTACAGCTAGCTGTGCAACTCTATGCCTGTGGGTCTCCCATCTTTGCTGATTTTTGCTTCCCCGAAAGAGAGGCACAGCCAAGAACTTCTCCTGTTGGTCCCTCCTGCTGACTCAAGCTGAGGCTGAGGCCTGGCTGTTTCTGCTTGGTAGTGCCACCACTGCTGCTGACCCGACTCTACTGAACTGGACTGCTGATGTATCCATGAAGTACATGAAGCTTTCTTCAGAGTGGGTGGAGCTTTCGGTGCCTGCTGACCTATGAACTGAACTGTCGATTTCCAGACCACACAGACGTGAGTTGCTCCAAAGAACCTTTCTAAATAGGTCCACTTTCCCCTCCTCCCAGCCCTCCCCCCATCCTTTCTTTTCCACTACCTCTGGTGGGTGGGAGACCACAAGGGAGGTTAAAGTGTTTAAGAATCATCATTAAAAATAAGGTTTGAGGGTTGGTGAGGTGTCTCAGGGGTTAAGAGCACTGACTGCTCTTCCAAAGGTCCTGAGTTCAATTCCCAGCCACCACATGGTGGCTCACAACCATCTGTAATGGGATTTGATGCCCTCTTCTGGTGTGTCTGAACACAGCTACAGTGTACTCATAAATAGAATAAGTAAATCTTTTTTTTTTTTTGGTTTTCGAGATAGGGTTTCTCTGTATAGCCCTGCTGTCCTGGAACTCACACTGTAGACCAGGCTGGCCTCGAACTCAGAAATCCGCCTGCCTCTGCCTCCCGAGTGCTGGGATTAAAGGCGTGCACCACCATGCCCAGCTAAATCTTTTTTTTTTTTTTAAATAAGGTTTGAAAAAAATTAAAGGTGCAGGTGGGCCTTCGTCAGGGAAAGAATCTACTCACCTGTTCATAACATGATGGCATGATTACAAGCAGTAGGGCAGGAGTCGGTGGACATAGATCACTAGGGCTGTAGCACTGATCGTTACATCCTGCTCCCTGGCCGTCCTCCCTATTGTTTTTGCTTCCTGGAGGGGATGAGCTAAGTGGGTCTAGTCAAGTATGTCTTCTCTGCCATCACTCTCCAGTGTACCACAGCCCCGAGTGATCATGGACTGAAACTTCAAACCATGAGCCCAAAGAAACTCTTCCTTTTACACTGTTTATTTCAGCAACTTTGTCAGAACAGTTGTCTTAGTGACCATCCCATTGCTGCTGTACAAAATGTCTTGGATTGGATTGGAGAGTTGGTTCAGTCATTAAGAGCACCTGTTGTTCTTCAAGTACTATATTGAATAGGTAGGAAGTGGGCAGCCTTGTCTAGTCCCTGATTTTAGTGGGATTGCTTCAAGTTTCTCTCCATTTAGTTTGATGTTGGCTATTGGTTTGCTGTAGATTGCTTTTATTATGTTTAGGTATGGGCCTTGAATTTATGATCTTTCCAAGACTTTTTTCATGAAGGGGTATTGGATTTTGTCAAATGCTTTCTCAGCATCTAACGAGATGATCATGTGGTTTTTGTCTTTGAGTTTATATAGTGGATTACGTTGGTGAATTTCCGTATATTAAACTATCCCTGCATCCCTGGGATGAAGCCTACTTGATCATGGTGGATGATCATTTTGATGTATTCTTGGATTTGGTGTTCGAGAATTTTATTGAGTATTTTTGCATCGCTATTCATAATGAAAATTGGTCTGATGTTCTCTTTCTTTGTTGGGTTTTTGTGTGGTTTCGGTATCAGAGTAATTGCGGCTTCATAGAATGAATTGGGTAGAATACCTTCTGTTTCTATTTTTCGGAATAGTTTGAGGAGAATTGCAATTAGGTCTTCTTTGAAGGTCTGATAGAACTCTGTACTAAATCCATCTGGTCCTGGGCTTTTTTTTTTTTTGGTTGGGAGACTATTAATGACTGCTTCTATTTCTTTAGAGGATATGGGACTATTTAGATCATTAGAGGACTTAGGTTCAATCCCCAGCATCCACACAGTATCTCACAACTGTCCATAACTCCAGCCTCAGGGGTTCAATGTCCTCTTCTGACCTGGGTGGGTACCAGGTATGCACACGGTATGCAACCATACAAACAAGCAGAACATAAAAGTGAAGTAAATCTAAAAATAAATAAATAAATAAATAAAAACAAAATACTTAGCAATGGCTGGCAAGATGGCCCAGGGAGCCACTGGCTGTGATCACCTGGGCCATGTTGCCAGTCATTGCTAGGTAATGTTCTCCTAGGACTCACAGGGTGGAAAGAGATGTGACTCCCGAGACTTATGCTTCAACCAGAGCACATACTCCACGTCATTCCTTGTAATCACCCCCAGTGGTGACATAAATACAAAACGTGCAGGCGACGTGAGGGAGGGAGGGCTTATTTGTGCTCACAGTTTGAGGGACAGTCCATCTTGATCGGGAAGTGACACCATAAGGCAACAGAAAGAGCTGGCCATGCTTTGTTCATAGTCAGGGAGAGGAGGGAGCACTGAATCTCCAGCTTGGGTTCCCTTTTTCATGCAGTTCAGAATCCTGGTCCATCCACATGTAGGCTGAGTCTTCCCACCTTATTGAACCTAATCAGGACATTTTTTCCCAGGTGTGGCCAGAGGCTTGCCTCCTAGGTAACTCTTGTCAGATTGATCAGTACTATTAGCCACCACAGCATTGAAAGGCTGTTAATACAGTTGGACTTGCCATAGACAAACATTTCTTAAAGCGTGTCTACTCAAGTGTTTGATTGGCATGTGTGTATATGATCATAGATGTGCACATGTATGTGCTCATGTATGTGGAGCCCAGGGGCCAATAATTGGAGCTGTCATTCAGGAGCACTTCACTTTGTTTTTGGAGACAAACTCTCTCATGGGCCTAGCTAGAGCTTACCAAAAATGCTAAGCTGGGAGCTGGTGAGCCCTGGGCACCCACAGGTCTCGGACTTAGTAGTTATGATTTAACAATCATCGCCAATACTCCTAAGCATCAAGTGGAGACGGCAAATCCAGTCTTTGCCTTCAAAGAAATGGATTTTATATGGACATAGTCATGGGTGGATAATATAGACATTGGGGCAAGCTTCACAGAGGGCTGAGCATGGATAAATATTAATTTGCCAGAGCAGAAGGAAATTTTTATTCTTGATAAAAGGATGGCAGATGTGCAGTCAGTCACCCAAAGAGTTCTACATGTGTTCGAGAACTACATAGTCAAAAAAAATGAGGACATAATAAATTCCACATAGTGGTAGAGATGAGAGAAAGGGAGGGAGAGAAAGAGAGAGAGAGAGAGAGAGAGAGAGAGAGAGAGAGAGAGAGAGACTTTACAGGCAAGTAGAAAACAGACTGTTGTAGACTTGGGGATGAACATTTTTCCTTCTGTGCAGGATGGGGGTCTGGGGAACCTGAGCAAGGGGCTGACTGGAGCAAGCATTGTTTGTGGTGCCAGGGATTAACCCACAGCCTCACCCTGCTGTGATAGTCCTCCCGCTGTCACTAGGCCACACCCCCAGCATTGTTTGTGGTGCCAGGGATTAACCCACAGCCTCACCCTGCTGTGATGGTTCTCCAGGTGTCACTGGGCCACACCCCCAGCTCCTACGGGAAGTACTGTATCTGGGGGTTAGTTATAAAACCCTAATGCAGACTCACTTATTTGTTTGGCATTAAGTTATAGTAAGGTATTAAACTGAGCAGGGTAGCAGTTAGGAATGCCCCACCCAGCTCCAAGGAAAAGAAAAGTGTATAGAAGCCATCAGAGGAGCCCAGAGATGGGAGAGCTATTCAGTCAGGGAAAGCTAAAGTTTCCTTCAGTGTCATTTTAAATCTCTCTCCCTGCAACCCTCCTCCCGATGTGAAGAGTTTTTATCTTTATGTGGTTTCCCACATTCTAAACAATATGACAACATAGGTTTGTTATAAAGTACAAGTTCAGCAGTGTCGGAGGGAGAAAGGGAAGCACATTCCTTTCCTTTCTTCTTCTAAGATTGCAAAGCGAATGAAGTGGGAATGCACACACTCCGGACTTATTTACAAGATTGTGCTGAGGTGAGTGTGGTCTTCTTGACTGCATCTCCCATCTCTGTGCAGTGAATGGCTCCAAGGGTTGGGGATGACCTCTTGAGTCACTATGGCGACCTTACAGTCATTCAGTGAGTATGCACGCCACAGTAGCTCCCATCAAGCACTGTGAGAACCATTTCCTTGAAGGAGTCAAGTGTCTGCTTAAACGTGGCTGCCCATACCATAGAGCAACAGCTGGTCCCAAACTGCTGAGCTTCACTTTTACAACCACAGGTAGCATCAGAAAGGAAGATGACTAAAAATTGATCTATAATATAAGATAGATAACACAGCCAGAATGGAAGGCCTTTCAATGGCAGGAGTACCTCTGGTTATTTTTCGATGCCAGCTTCCTGCAGCAGGCAATAAGAGTATGATGCCAACTATCTATTGATCCACTAGTATCTATTCTGTGAACTCATTCATTCCTTAAGACTCACTTCCGGATACATTGGATCAAAGTCTGAGTGATTGGGAGGGTTAAAGGGCCAGTGTCTCTAGCTGCTGCATTTATTTCTCACGAAGAGAGTTGCTTCAGCTGGGCAAGAGTTATAGCACAAACATGCTTGGCTACAGGGACAAACATTCATTCAGTCCTTGAAGCTGCAGAGGACCCCAGACTGTCTGGACACCTATGAAAATATAAGACTAGCAGCTTACAAATGAGTAACAATTAGACATTTACATTTTAGGGAAACTCAAGCTTATGAGTATTTAATGTCAGCAATATCTATTAATGCTCTTCTCGTGAAAAAAAAAAGACTTGGAAGTGGCGAGACCATAAACATATCTAAGTATCATACATACTTCAGCATTATCTTCTAAGATAGGCTTTCATCAGGGCTGGACAGAGGTATGGAACAGATGTCTGCCCATCCGCCATCTCTGCTGCTTTACAGATCCAGGAGGAAGTAGTAACCAGCACACAAGGATGCACCCAGCAACTCAAGGAAGAAAGAGAGAGAAGGAAAAGTGTCTACATAACCCTCAAACCCTGGAGCCTATCACCGAACTGTTGATAGTTTCCTGAAGGCAGCTACAACTGCATGCAGATCTTCTCATTTAAATCTGTCTCTCTTGGACCAGTTTCATGTGTGATGTGGCCTTCTATTATGCAAACAAAGTCATTGATTATAATTACGAAAAAAATGATATTTACTGTGAGCTTTTACAGAGAGTAATTATTTTGTTGGAAGAGGGATCTAATGAGAGTACTTCCTCGTCTTTACAAGCTTTGATTTGGGCGTGAATGTGTCTGATCATTAGAGTTCAATAGTGAGAAGGAATCTGCCTTAGACTACATGAATGTGGATTGGTATCATTTTCCCAGATCATGGCTTACTGCACGTAAGCAGACACATTTCTAGTTGGCTTCCCAGGTGCTGGATTCAGGGCTTTGTGTAACTCACTTCCTCTCAGATACACCACTGATTTCATTACGCTCTGAGTGTGCTCCGGCACATTGGCAGTGTAGCCTTTGCTTCTGTGAGGAGAATTTTGCCTTCCCTCCAGGTCAGAGATTCTGTCTGTATTCCCTTTGCAAATCAATAAAGCACAATGTCTACTTCATAGGAAGCATTCAAATAAAAGTTAAAGGAAATGAATTGCACATAAATAGATGACCTGCTACAAAGGAAATTTCGTTACCATCTCTGAAAAATAACAGGTATTTTGACTTATATTATTGGTATTTTCCAAGGATCAATGTGCAGTGGTAGGAGAATAATCACAGAGAGGTGATTATCATAGAAAATTCAAAGAAAAAAACCCTCTCTGGTTCTCTCTGTGATGTGTCTGCATAAAATCGCAGTGCTTTGCTGACAGAGCATGTGCCTGAGCTATCTGTGTCTCCCCCATTCTGGGATCTATACAGTGCTAATGTTTTACAGATTTCTCATGTCCACTCAATACCTGCTCTTCAGAGTTAGTATAACCTTCAGATTTAATTAGAAATCAGAGCAAAGGTCAAGGCTATCTCACTGCCGGGACTGAGGCTGGTTCAAAACGATTATATTTTTTGCGACGTCTGTTGCTCATTTTAAAGGAGAACTTGAAGCCAGGAACTGTGTGAGGCCAGGTGTGTTTCTCCATCTGCTCCTCTGATAGTCATTGCCAATTAACATACTCTGACGGGGGCAGGTCTCTTTAGAAATTAGTTTAAAGGACTGAAGGCCTTACTAAAGGGTTTCTAGAACCCGCCTCAATTTGACTTATGCCCTTAATCAGGAGATCATGAGGATCCCGACAATCCTCTTGTGACTCTTTACTTCCATGGAGAGTTAACTTTCTCATTTAGAGTCTTATCCTATTACACACACTCACACACACACACACACACACACACACACACACACACACACACACATTAATATATTTTTATCCTTTGATCCAGTAAGTCCATGTCCAAGACTTTAACAAAATGAAATCACCAGAGATACATTCAGTTAACTGTGTATGAATCACTTGTTATGATATGATTGCAATACCATAAAATCTGGAACAGTCAATATTCCTCCATCAGAGACTGATTCAATAATGATGAAACAGCGGCATATTGCAATCACATTTACTTAATGAGATTAGAAAAGTACATGTTGCGTAATATGTACACAGAATAAAAATTTTTATGCTTTCCTGAATTTTATAAAACTATATGTTTATACTCATAATTTTTATAGAATGTGCTCATTTTGACTGGTGGGTCATAGATGCATTTGAATACTAATCCTTTTTAAACCTATCTGTATTTTCCAGAATGTCTATCATTATGCAAAGAGCAAAATAACATTAGACTAGCACAGCCAAAAGCCAGAGATTCACACAGAAGAACCGTGGGGACATCCTTATGAAGAAGCAAGAGGGATGGGCTCAGCAGAGGTCAAGGCACCAGAGTGCAAAACGGAATGCTCACAGATTTGAGCCACCTCGGCCCCAAGAAAAGAGTGATGAGTCCCTGCCAAGGCAAACAAATGCAGAGCTCAATACTGAGTCATGAGGACAAGGTATCAATACATCTTTAAAGTTGTAAGGAATCATTTGTGCTTGACTCTTCTGACTCTTGGACACAGAGGAGCCAAGAAGAGAGATGCTTGGTCAGCAGGTGGAGCCAGCTGATAAAGGGAGGATAACAGGAGCCCGCTGCTAATGGGGAAGAAGAGGAAGTCAGCAGGTGGAGGGAGAATAAAGTTGACTCTTAGAAACACACAGGATAATAAGAAGCGCAGGGATAAGAAATACCTGAAGACTCAAGAAACTCCGGAAACCAGGATTTTTTAAAAATTAATTAATTCATTCATTTATTTATTATTAGATAATTTCTTCATTTACATTTCAAGTGTTATCCCATAAGTCCCTTATGCCCCCCACCCCGCCCTGCTCCCCTACCCACCCACTCCCACTACTTGGCCCTGGCATTCCCCTGTACTGGGGCATATAAACATTGTTAGACCAAGGGCCTTTCTTCCCCAATAATGGCCAACTGGGCCATCTTCTAATACATATGCAGCTAGAGACATGAGCTCTGGGAGTTCTAATTAGTTCATATTGTTGTTCCATCTATAGGGTTGCAGACCCCTACAGCTCTTGGGTACTCTCTCTAGCTCCTACATTGGGAACCCTGTGTTCTGCCCTATAGATGATTGTGAGCATTCACTTCTGTATTTGTCAAGGACTGTCAAAGCCTGCCAGGAGACAGCTATATCAGGGTCCTTTCAGCAATATCCTGCTGGCATATGCAGTAGTGTCTGCATTTGGTGGCTGATTATGTGATGGACCACCCGGGTGGGGCACTCTCTGGATGATCCATCCTTTCATTTTAGCTCCAAACTTTGTCTCTGCACCTCCTTCCATGTATATTTTAATCCCTATTCTAGGGAGGAATGAAGTATCCATGCGTTGGTCTTTCTTGATTTTCTTGTGTTTTGGAAATTGTATCTTGGGTATTCTAGGTTTCTGGGCTAATATCTGCTTATCAGTGAGTGCATATTAAGTGACTTCTTTTGTGATTGGGTTACCTCACTCAGGATGATATCCTCCAGATACATCCACTTGCTCAAGAATTTCATAAATTCATTGTTTTTAATAGCTGAGTAGTATTCCATTGTGTAAATGTACCATATTTTCTGTATCCATTCCTCTGTTGAGGGACATCTAGGTTCTTTCCAGCTTCTGGCTATTATAAATAAGGCTGCTATGAACATAGTGGAGCATGTGTCCTTGTTACCAGTTAGAATATCTTCTGGGTATATGCCCAGTAGAGGTATTGCTGGATCTTCTGGTAGTACTATGTCCAGTTTTCTGAGAAACCACCAGACTGATTTCCAGAGTGGTTGTACCAGCTTGCAATCCCACCAGCAATGAAGGAGTGTTCCTCTTTCTCCACATCCTCGCCAGCATCTGCTGTCACCTGAATTTTTGATCTTAGCCATTCTGACTGGTGTGAGGTGGAATCTTAGGGTTGTTTTGATTTGCATTTCTCTGATGATTAAGGATTTAGAACATTTTTTAAGGTGCTTCTCAGCCCTTTGGCATACTTCAGTTGAGAATTCTTTGTTTAGCTCTGTACCCCATTTTTTTAATGGGGTTATTTGAATTTCTGGAGTTCAGTTTCTTGAGCTCTTTGTAAATATTGGATATTAGCCTCCTATCAGATTTAGGATTGGTAAACATTCTTTCCCAATTCGTTGGTGGCCTTTTTGTCTTATTGACCATATCTTTTGCTTTACAAAAGCTTTGCAATTTTATAAGGTCCCATTTGTTGATTTGTGATCTTATAGCGCAGGCCATTGGTGTTCTGTTTAGGAATTTTACCCCTGTGCCCATATCTTCAAGGGTTTTCCCCACTTTCTCCCCTATGAATTTCAGTGTCTCTGGTTTAATGTGGAGGTCTTTGATCCACTTATACTTGAGCTTTGTACAAGGAGAAAGGAATGGATCAACTCCCAATCTTCTACATGTTGACCTCCAGTTGTGCTAGCACCTTTTATTGAAAATGCTGTCTTTTTTCCACTGGATAGTTTTAGCTCCCTTGTCAAAGATAAGGTGACCAAAGGTGTGCGGGTTCATTTTTGGGTCTTCAATTCTATTCCATTGGTCTACCTGTCTGTTGTTATACCAGTACCATGCAGTTTTTATCACAATTGCTCTGTAGTACAGCTTGAGGTCAGGCATGGTGATTCCACCAGAGGTTCTTTTATTGTTGAGGATAGTTTTTGCTATCCTAGGAAACCAGGATTTTATTTGTTTGTGCACCTGTAGGAGTGAAACCAAAGAACGGTGTGGAGTGTCTGACCCCAAAAGCCTTTGCTTTTTTTTGAGATGGGCTCTCTCGTTGGCCTGGGGCTTGCTGATTTGGCTTTCCTCACTGATCAGTGAGCCCCAGAGCCCTTGTTATCCCTCCCAGCACTGGCGTTACAGACACTCTCGAGCTGCCTGCCCAGCCTTTTCATGTGGGTGCTAGAGATGCTATGCAGGTCCTCGCGCTTGTGTGGTAAGCACTTTACCAACCGAGCCATCTCTCCATCCCCCAGAGGTACTTTAAAAGCTAAGTCTAATTTGTTGTTCTTCTGTTCATAAGCCGCCAGCAGCAGCTCATTTCACACAGCATAAATGCTGTGTTTGGGAAATTTAACTTTTAAAGACGTGCCCTTGAAAATTGGCTGTGGGGACCATTTTGTTCTTGGCTTCCATCTGATTCTTGAAGTCTACAAGGATGATGCTTTCCCTGATGCTACTGGACACATTGGCTCCCTAGGACTCCCAAGAGCTCTGACCTTGACCTTGTTTTGAAACAGAAGACTTCAGTCTCATGTCAACTTTAGAAGCAGATGCGAGCTGGATCGCACTGGAAGCAGAGCAGAATGCAGTAAATTGAAGACTGGGGTCTGGCAAGTAAGGTGTATATGTGTCCTTGGGTTGACGCCAATTCTGCGCAAATCGAATGAAGAATATGATCAGTATGCTCAGCTGCTTTCAACATGTTGAAACAGTGATACAGTGCGGGAGGCTTCCCACCTACATTTACTTACTCGAAGACCTGGAAGG
This sequence comes from Mus minutoides, assembly GCA_902729485.2. Lineage (NCBI taxonomy): Eukaryota > Metazoa > Chordata > Mammalia > Rodentia > Muridae > Mus > Mus minutoides. The sequence goes on along the minus strand of LR753352.1, from coordinate 1,137,605 downwards.
ATACTGCCCGTCATGCTTGGCATTAATTAATTGGTCTATGTCAGAGAAACAACCACTGCACATGAGCAGAGTGAGGAAAGGGACACACGCTGGAGAGAAGAAATGAAGGACGATTCTCTGGGGTAGTGTTGGCAGAAAGTGGTTCCAGGGACGCCCCAGGAACTTGTCAACACGGTGTGAGGCAGAACTGCAGCTTGTTCCACAGACTCTCAAGACTGTGAGACTCTCAAGAGGAGGCACAAAGCCCAGAGCTAGCACTTCATTCTGATTGCACATTCAGGAACCTGTGTCTAAATCTACCTCAACCTTCCTGAGGTCCGAGTCTGAGTCAGCGAGAGAGCTGAGAATAGAACCCCTGGCACCTGCTCTCCTGTGACCTATCTGTTAAAACACCCGGAACAAGGGGTGTGCAGTCAAAGCATGTTTAATTTTAGTGATGTGAACCCAGAGGTTCCATCTTTGCAACCTGAACACTGACAGGCGCGGGAACCGCATGTTCCTTTTTCTGCGTAAAAAACGAAATCTTCACATAATAAAGGATTTGAAGATGCTTTCATAGATGCAAGTGATTGTCTCAAAGCAGTAGGTTCTGCCTTATTTACATCTAAATGAACCTGAAAGGTCTGGATTAGAAACTGTCACATGCATTTTCAATCACAGCCCTCTCTGCTCTCCTAAGCCAAAGAATCCAGTAGGGAAAATCTGTGCTTAGCACTCATCAAAAACATGCACCAAGGAAACCACACCAGGAATAACTTTTTGGTTCCACCTGCCTATTGTTCTCAGCCTTAACTCTAACGAATAAAACAAATTAAATAAATAAAACAAAAACTTGGTGTAGTGCCAGGCCTAAGCCCAGGCTTCCCAGGCAGGCTAATAATTGGTCACATCTACAATCTGTTACTAAATAGGTACTTCAGCAGAGCAAGGCAAAGAACAAAGAGGACCTTTTTGAAAGCAATTGCCAGTTCTCTGTCCTCTACCACAGTTACGGGACAAATCGGCTAAAATACAGTTCCATTTACTAGCTACATTCCAAATGTCCAATAACTACATGTGGGCCATAGCTATCAGATTCAGCAGCAATTATATTGAATCTAGACAATATTTTCAGGTCCTAAAAAATTCAGATTGTGTTGATCTGGCCCTCGTCCTGGTTCAGACAACTTTGCCATTTACTGTGTAACAAGAACCTGATAGTTCATGTTCTGACTAGGCAGTTTAGTGGATACACTAGTATTCACTCATCCAACAAGTGTTTGTTGGACAACTACTATATTTCGTGGCCTTGCTTGTCAGGTGAGCTTAACATTTTCAAGGAGACCCAAACACAGAAACAAACAAACAAACATAAGATTGGGTGCTGTTTGAGCTGAGACAATCTCCGGGGGGTGGGGGGAGGCATTGCTTTTTTCTCAACTGTAATAGTTTCCCAACCTCTCTTCTATTTCCGTATATCCAAGAGCTCCCAGAGTTGTTGGATTCTCTGCAGGTGCCAACCAGGTGGCTTACAGTTCAGTTCTGTTCTGAAACTAACCATAGCCAGTCCCCTCAGATAAGAGGCAATATCAGAAGACTCTCCCATCCCCGTACAACCACAAGACTGTGCTGCTATCTGCACTTCTGAGCCACTGGCCATATGTAATTCAGCTTCTGCAACCCCTTCTCCCCCTTGAGTCTGTCATTTGTTAGAGTGTCTCTCAGAACACAGAACAGTTCATTTGCTGGACAGCTTAATACACACAATACAATTTAGGAAGCCATGCTGAAGAGTTGTACCTGACCTGGGGTCAGGACGGGTGGTGAGCTTTCATGTTTTTTCTTCTCTGCCCACCTCCAGTAGATCCATCAGACTCTAAGGGTTGAGGTTTTATGAGGACCGATCACATAGGCACAGTGGATTATTAATTCCATGGCCAGCTCCTCTCCCCTCTCCAAAGGATGAGAGGTAAGGATTAAAGTCCCAAGCTTTTAGCTATGGCCTTTCTGGTGACTGGCCTCCACTTAAAGGGCCACCAAGAACCACCTCACTGAAACGAAACACTGCTGTCCCCAGGACACTCCAAAAGATTAAGAACCTTTTCTGGTGTGAGGTGGAATCTCAGGGTTGTTTTGATCTGCATTTCTCTGATGATTAAGGGTGTTGAGCATTTTTTCATGTGCTTCTTTGTTTAACTCTGTGCCCCACTTTTTAATGGGGATATTTGATTTTCTGGTGTCCACCTTCTTGAGTTCTTTATATATATTGGATATCAGTCCCCTATCTGATTTAGGATTGGTAAAGATCCTTTCCCAGTCCGTTGGTGGCCCTTTTGTCCTGTTGACAATATCTTTTGTCTTACAGAAGCTTTGCANAGAACAAAGCACACATTGAAAGAGTTAAAGAGAGCATGTGTGAAGCTGAATCCAAAGGATGGACCCAACGACTGCGGCTGCCAGGGATCCATCCCACAATCAGTCACCAAACATAGACACTATAGCATATGCCAGCAAGATGGTGCTGAAAGGGCCCAGATATAGCTGTCTCGGGGGAAAATATACCAATGCCTGGCAATGTTTGAGGTGGAAGCTCACGGTCAGCTATTAGATGGAACACAGGGTTCCCAAGGAAGAAGGAGCTAGAGAAAGTACCCAAGGAGCTGAAGGGGTCTTCAACCCTATAGGTGGAAGAATAACCATGAACTAACTAGTACCCCCTAGGCTCCTGTCTCTAGCTGCATATATAGAAGAGGATGGCCTAGTTGGCCATCAATGGGAAGAGAGGCCCCTTGGTTATGCAGACTTTATATGCCCCAACACAGGGGAACGCCGGGGCCAAGGGGTGGGAGAGGGTGGGTAGGGGAGCAGGGCCGGGAGGGGGGAGGATATAGGGAACTTTCTGGATAACACTTGAAATGTAAATGAAGAAAATATCTAATAAAAGTTGAAAAAAAAAAAAGAACCTTTTCTGTGTTTTTTTGGTTGTTGTTGTTGTTTTGTTTTGTTTTGTTTTGTTTTGGTGGAGAACCAGGGCCAAAGACCAAACAGCACAACGAAATATTCCCTAATGTTCATGCTTCCAAGGGTGTTACACAGGTTTTTAGGAGTGAGCTGGGAGCCAGTGACAATGACCAAATGTGTACTGTTTCTTTTGTGTTACCCTGTGGTCATCATGAGTAAGTAATTAGAGATGAGTTTAGGGTATGTGACTAAACTCATCTAAGACAGTAAAGTGTCTTAAATAGATACTGTGTAATTATGGCTGTTTTGCTTTTATACTCACTGTTATAAGTTGAAATGTTCATAGCATCCAAAAGTCATCTTGTCTGGACATCCATTTGAAGGTGGTCCAAATGATAGTGTTAAGAAAAAGAGGCCTAAGCTGGGTGTGGTGGCGCACGCCTTTAGTCCCAGCACTTGGGAGGCAGAGGCAGGCGGATTTCTGAGTTTGAGGCCAGCCTGGTCTACAAAGTGAGTTCCAGGACAGCCAGGGCTATACAGAGAAACCCTGTCTCGAAAAACCAAAAAAAAAAAAAAAAAAAAAAAAAAGAAGAAGAAGAAAAAGAAAAAGAGGCCTAAATTCAGTGTTTGGAATAGCAATTAGATGGTGCTAAAATAAGGCCACGTAACTTAATATTGTGTTAGCCATTCTGGAGAAAGCATATATTTCTTGAGAAACAATAACATTGTAATAAAATCAGGAAATAATGGTGATAGATTTGTGTGCTGTGAGAATTCATCTCTCCCTGGTTCCTATTGACTCCTGTGGGAGAAGGACTGTGGAGTTATGCCAGGCTTCAGGATTAGGGCTCTCACATGAGGGGGCTCTGCATAACTTTCTCCAAATGTTCTTACTTAGAGAAGCACATTTGTGCTGAAATCTCTATGGTTTGCATGCAGGGCACTCTGCAGAGCCGCCAGCCCAGCTTATGGTTCCCCTCCAGCCAGGCACTCGGTGGCCATAAAATGTATGATGGCCACTCTCTCAAAAGCCATTTCACCCTGGCTTTAGGTAGAAACTCTATGGAAGAGCTCAAGAAGTGGCTTGTTATTAGTCTAGACTTCTCCATGCTATTGAATTTGGCACGGACTGTTTATCCCAGCTGAAAATTAGCATTGTGTGTGATCTCTTTAGCCACTGTAAGTCTAGTCAGCGTGAAACTTAATTTGGTTTCATAGTTGAAAGGAAGAGAAGCCCATGTCCCCTACCCCTGGATGTAAATGAGAATGCATTTAGTCTTTCCATTTTGCTACTCTAAGAAACACTAAGGAAACAGGATAAAACAAAATCAAACAAACAAAACAAAACAACAAAAACCAAAACAAGAGGACTGGAGAGATGGTTCAGACATTAAGAGCACTGGCTGCTCTTCCAGAGAACCCAGGTTCAATTCCCAGTACCCACATGGCATCTATTAACCACCTCTAACTGCAGTTAAAGGGATCTGTTTGCCCTTTCCTGGCTTCTGTGGACACCAGGCATGCATGTGGTATACAGACATACATGCAGGCAAAACACTTATACACATAAAACAATATTAACTAAACAGAAGCAATGGCCCTGGTTTTATTACAAACCTTTGAGTCAATTTACCCTGAAGTTTTCCCTCTGGTCTCTCTAGTATGTGAATCAGCAAATACCCCCCACCCCCGTCTCTGAGCCCAGCTCAGTTTAAATCATGTAGGTGCTCCCAAAAGCCTTGTAACTGATAAATTAACAGACACTGAAAAAGAAATACTCTTTTGCTTTTCCCTCCATCAATGCTGTCCTTAAAGTGATCAAGACTTAATCCAGAGCATTAATAACCAGCTTGGTGACAGAGCAACAGCCTCACACATGTGAAGCTCTGAATTACTCAATTCCTAACATGGTGGGGGAGGGGTTAAAACACGAAGCTGATACATGAAGCCAACAAGAAACCGTTGAGCGGTCTGTTATTCTCCCATCCTGTTTTTAAAAATAACCATATTTTATTATCAGTTCCTACTCACTGGCACTTAGTCCCATGCTGACTCACACTGCATATGAAGTGAAATACCATCCATGACTCAGTGTAATTACTAAATCCTGATTGCCTACATAAATAAGCTGCTCTCTCCATCTGACATGGCAGGCACTGCTGGAAACACTTGTGGTCCCACTGGTGGTCAGTAACGTGCATGTGAAGGGCTTCTGACTGCAATAATGTCCTCAAGCTGTACGGTGATGTTGCAGAGTCTCGTATTTTACCAAGTACATTATTGCTTCCCATTTGTCCTGGCTATACATCATCGAGGTCTAGTTCAACAGAATCTGCAAGTTATCTCTCAGCCGAAGAGGCCGAAATTCTGCATTCATATTTTACAGTGGACACAAAGGCATTTGTAGAAATGAAGTGTGTGCCCTGTATTGGTTTTGGACTCTTTCTGTTGTCAGTGATGGAATACAAAAGCTAAATTCTTTTTTAAAAAATCAGAGGTACAGAATCCCTAGGTCATGAAAGAAAACTCCAGAAGTTTCACTGGAGAGGATGTGTAGCCCAAGCTCTGCGAGCTGAACTGAGGTGTCCTCAGTGTTCAGCTACTCTCCATGGTGATTGGTCCCATTCTGAGGCTCTTCAAGCTGTTCTCTAGGCAGCTATGGTGTCCCTCACAAATCCAACCAAAGGGAGTCCCTATCACAGGACTACTGGTATTGATCAACCAACCAGCCATTGTGTCTGAGAGGCAGAATGAATAGGCTGGCTTGGACTGAGCATTTCCTCCATTCTTGCACTCAGTGGGAGAGGCAACTCAGTAGAACACAAGAACATATCCATGCCTACTGAAGATAAAGGTGATCCTTAATAGCTAGAAGATCCATAATCCTAATCATCATGAAGAGAGGTCATCTTCCATTCTTGACTCTGGGCTCAAGCAGTCTGTGTGGCTCTAGCCACATTCCTCACCCGCACTTTTTTTTTTTTTTCACTCAGTTGCCAAGTTTGCTGTTAGTACGACTTCTTTGCTCTTCCTCTATACAGATTCCTTTCGTAAATGCAGCTCCTGTCAAAGTTCATAGGTGTCAGCTTGTTAAATAGCTATCTGTCTCCTCCTCCTCCTATTTCTTCTCCTCCCCTCCTCTTTCCCCTCTTCTTCCTTCCCACACTCCTCTTCCTGCCCATCCTCCCCTCCTCTTCACCCTCCTCCTTTTTCTTCCCCCACTTCTCCTATTCCTCCTTTTTCCTTCTCTTCCTCCTTCTCCTCCTCCTCCTCCTCCTTTCCCCCTCCTCCTCCCACTCCTTTTTCCCCTCCTCCTCCCCAATTTCCTTCCCCTCCTCCTCTCTTCTTCCCACTCCTCTCCCCCTCCTCTTCCTCCCTTTTTTCAGTCTTGCTCCTTTTTTCCATTTCATTTGCCTTGGAGTTTAATTTATATACACTAGCTATGGCTAGGCAAAACAGAAATATTAGGAATATTCTATGGGAAATTTTCCAAGGCAGCTGGTTAACCAATTTTGATTGCTAGAAAGCAGCCAGCCCAGAAACTGACAAAGTTTGAAGATGAGTAAACATGGGAGCACTGGAGGAGTTCCTTGGGTAGGGGTATAAAAAGAAGATTTGCCTTTTTCAGGGCATGCTGGGATGTTGGATATATTTGGAAGTCGTTGGATGCTTCTGGATGCCCTGGTTTTGGCCAGTGTCCTGAAGAAGGGTTGATTTCATTTTTGAAGCCGGTGATAGGAATGGAAGGACATTTTTGGAATATAAAAATTGCCAAGTATGGAATTTGCCATTTGTAATTTGGCTTTTAATCAAAAAGGTTAAAAATAAAGGATGCTTTAAATAAAAGAGCAAAATAAATCATTCACAAAAAGTCCCATATCTGTCCCTGTCTAGAAGCCCAGCTACAGTTATTTTATTATTCCTTCCTTCCTTCCTTCCTTCCTTCCTTCCTTCCTTCCTTCCTTCCTTCCTTCCTTCCTTCCTTTTTTCCTTCCTTATCTATTCCATGTTGGAGCTAAAACAGGCTGCATTTCTCTTCTTGGCTAACAGGAGCCACTCTTTCTCAGTTGTGAAGAAGTTCTGCCTTTTAGCCAATGAAGAACATTTTTCCTCTTTGTTTCTTTATTTTATCTTCTTTCTTTCTTTCTTTCTTTCTTTCTTTCTTTCTTTCTTTCTTTCTTTCTTTCTTTTGTTCTTTCGTTCTTTCGTTCTTTCTTTCCTACTTTCTTTCTAAAGGCAAGTGTTACATGGGGGTGAACTCATGGAGTCCTGAGAAAAACCTGAAATCTCTTGAGGTAACTGGGCAGTATTAAGAAAATGTTGAGCTGGGAGTAAAATAAGATGGATTTTAAATTGAGTTTGTCCCCTGCTAGGACTTAATCTCTCCTATCACAACTTTCTGAAGAAACTAGAGAAGGGAATGCAAGGGGCAAAGTGACTGGGCCCTCTAAAAAGCTGGATAGTGTTTACATCTGTGGCGCATGCCTTTAATCCCAGCACTCGGGAGGCAGAGGCAGGCAGATTTCTGAGTTCGAGGCCAGCCTGGTCTACAAAGTGAGTTCCAGGACAGCCAGGGCTATACAGAGAAACCCTGTCTCAAATAACTAAAACAAAAACAAAAACAAAACAAAACAAAACAAAAACTCAAACCATCCTATGTAGATGGATACTTATTCAAACATAGACTTACATAAGCTTCACTCTCAAAAAACTTTTTCTAAAATAGGAATTATTTATAAAATTGTTCAATATGATTAAAATAAATGGACCTTTTATGGCAGCCAGTGTTTCATTATCTTGATGTCACAGTGATAAGCAGTAAGCTCTGAGAACTGCAAAACTTAGGCTAAGGATGATAAAGATCAGGAGTTCTCATAGGTTCAAATCCAGATTAAACTGGGAAATGTCCAAGAGCTGCTGTCTCTTCCAGCCCCTTGGTGCAGAGATAGATCAAGGCATGAGATGGACTTGGGAGGATAAAGTGTGCCATGTGCCAAGTCGGGATGTTTTACATTCCAGGTCTCTTTTAAAAACAGCCCCTCTTTTTTAATAAAAGAAAAACATCTTCTGACTTTCTTTTCTTTCTGTTTTTTTACCATCTCCTATTTTTTGAAAATTTATATTTCATACAATGGAATTTGCATGAAAAAAGATGATATTTGATAAAAAATTATTTTCCTAAAGATAACATTTCTAACCTAGTCAATCTTTCTCTTTCCCCCCCGCCCCCCCCCGTTTGTTTCCCTTGTACATGGGATCATACCTAGATCTCTAGGTGTTTTATGCAATAAGCTCTATTCCTAGCCTGACCCTCATCATGTTTAATAAAAACAAAAACAAGACAAACAAACATTAAAAAAAAGAGAGAGAGAGAAGAAAACCTGGAAGACTGGAGTCTACTAGGAGTCACCTCTGCATGTCAGAAAGGCTTAATTGAGGGGATTGCAGTCATTGAGAACAGCCAGTTGGCCCCGGTATAGGGAGATCCAAGGAAAAGGGGTGTGTGCTCCCTGCCTTCTTTTCTTGCTAGGTGAGTGTGTCCATGAGTCCAGCAGTCTACTGCTGCTGCTATCCTCCTGACATCTAATTCCAGCTTTTTCAGCCTCCAATGTGGGCTGAACACTACAGTGCTCCAGTTTTCTTCTAGGCCTTCAGTCTCAGATTGGGGTTTCTTGGTGGGGTGAGTGGCTAAGAGGTCCCTGGCTTCTCCAGCATGCATTTAGTCACTGTTGGACTACCTGACTCATGTGTAAGCCACACAAGCAAACCCCTTTATAAGTTATGGATTCTGTCAGCTTTGTTCCTAGAGCCAATTCTTAATTTATATAGTGTTTTCCCTTCCCTTGGCTACAATGCTAGGAGAGGAATTGCCAGACCACAGACTTAACCTTTTAGGGAGTTGCCATCTGTTTCTCAAAGTGACCTACCATTTTAGATCTTCACCAACAGCATCTGAGGGTTCTATTCTCCTTATCCTTGCCAAAATGTGTTTGCATTTGTTTTTAAAGTCATAGCCATGTGAAGTAGTATCTCACCATAGTTTTGGTGGTTTTAATTTTTTTAATGTATTTTGATTGGAATGATTTTTATAGAAATTTGTGTTGTACTTCCCAATAAACAGTCACAGTCGTAACTTATTGAGTACACCCTGAAGTCTTGCACTAAGGTAGGATAGACCGTGTTTTGACAGGAGAGCCAGACGTCTGGCAGAAATAGTGACCCTTGTTTCGTTTACTTCAGTTCTTTGAGTTTTTCCAACTTGAAAAAAGAGTCCAGTCTATCCATTTTTCTCCTGGTCACTTATCCCAGTTACCTACATATAATGGTTCTATGAGTGACAAGGGCGTGCAACTGAGAGTAATGCTCCTTCCCCTGAGCATCTCCTCCTTCCACCACATGTCATGTGTTCCTGGTATTGTGGCCACTTCAGTCATTGCTTCCCTTGTCACTTTGGGCATTACCTAAAGTTTCTCCTATAGGGAGAAGTGAGATGCTTCCTAACACCATCTACCGCGTTACTAATGACAAATTTTAGACTCATTACCACACCTTCAGTTTTTGTTTCATTATCCAGAGGCATTATCCTTGATGGCCTGTCTTACAAGGTGAGAATATTGATGCCTCTATTCTCACATTTGGACCATCTCCATTCCTTCCCATTTACAAACCTCAACACATTTGCATTGTCAAAATCGATAAGATTCATTGTCTATTCTCTAATCAAAATACATATTTTCATGTATTGTCTATAGACTACACTTAACACTTGAAAAGCCAAAGCATGGTATTATTTAAACTTCATGAAAATGATTAGTTCCACCAATCCACAGTGCAGAGACATCTAGGATATTTCTGTTTAGTTTGTTTTGTGTTCAATTTCTCTCATCCAGGTTTTACACTGTTTGGTGTAGAGATCTTTCACCTCCTTAAACTTATTCCTAGGTATTTTTGTAGCTATTGTAAATGGAATTTTTTTCTTGATTTCTTTTTGGGACAATTCACTATTAGCAAAGAAAATGTTAGCAATTTTTGTACACTGACTCTGTATCTTGCAAATTTAGTGAACTCACATATGTTGATATCTGTCCCCCCCCCTCTCTCTCTCTCTCTCTGTGTGTGTGTGTGTGTGTGTGTGTGTGTGTGTGTGTGTGTGTATGTCTGTGTTGGCACAATGTAATCTTTAAGATTTTCTTTCCTTTTTCTTTTTGTGGCAGAGTCTCACTATGCATTTCTGGTTATCTTGGAACTTACTATGTACACCAGAGTGGCCTTGAGTTTACAATGATCTGTCTGCTTCTGTCTCCTGAATGCAATGATTGAAGGTGTGTATTACCATTCCTAGCCCAGTTTTCTATATTAAGATCAACTCCTCCAATAACAATAGTTTGACTTTCTGCTTTCCAATTTGGATTTTTTTTCTTTTTCTTGCCTAGATGCTTTGGGCATAATTTCCAGTATTATAGTAAGCAGAAAGTTGAAAGTGGTCATCCTTCACTGGTTCCAAATCTTGGAGGAATATAATTCATATTTTCTCCATCTAGTATGGTGTTAACTGTTGGTTTGTAATATATGGCCATTAGCGTCCACACCCACCAGAAGGACCCATTAAAATCTCTGCTTTCAGAATACAGGGGCTTCTCAAACCTATTATTCCAAACTTTCCCACACTCCCTCAGTAATCCAGTCCTAACAATGTGTAAACGGCACGCTCAGTTTGTTTTTTTTGTTTTTTTCATCAATGACCCCATTTTTTTCAGTTCTAATTTTCTGTATTTGTTACTTCTCTTATTGCTTTGACAGAATGCCTGTTGCAACATCGAGCAGGAAGAAGGATTTATTCTGGGCCATGTTTTAGGAGGTAGCATCCATCCCAGGGGAAGGCACAGAGTCAGGAGCAGCTCATGGCTGTAATAGTAAGAGCATGGTTTGTTTTGTTACACTGTGGTGCTAATTCAGAAGCAGAGTGCTTGGCCAGAGGTGTTGTCTCTACAGCCCTATAGCTGGTTCTGTCGTGTCCATAAAACTCCAAAGATATTCTAAATGAGCTGTATTAGCCAAGGGCCAACTGTTCAGACATGTGAACCTGTGGGAGACTCTTTATATTCAAATTATAATACATATAATAAGACTTTAACTTTATTATATGAGTAGAAAACAACTAACTTACATCTTGTAACAAGCCGTGAAGAACATAGTCTGGAGGGTCTTCAACTAGAACTAGAACTGCTGCTAATGAGAATATATCTCATCAGGCCCTGGGTTCAACCACTATTAGTTACACATCTGAAAGAAACGGAAGGACTACGTGGAAGAGACACTGGCAACCCTTCATTTCTTACATCACTTTCACAACTGCCAAGATGTTAACCTAAATACCCATCAATGGATGAATGAGTAAGACAACAATAAAACATCATGACCATGGCAACTTCTACAAGGAAGGGTTTATTTCGGCTTAGGGGTTCAGAGTCCATCGCAGTGGACATTTATTGCAGCAAACACATCTTATACAGCAGGCACAAAGCAGAGAGTGCAAACTGAACTGGGAACCACGTGCTCAAAGGCCGGAGTCATCCTCTCATTCAAACCACATATACACTCTTGGAAGCTAGAGGTCAATTATCATCCCGAATCTTCTTTATCTCTCTCTACCTCAGTTTTGAGACAGGGTTTGCAGGAATCCTTAGGATTGGCCTGTGTCTACCACCCAAATGCTGGGACTGCAGATGTAAAGCCGTTACATGGATGCTGGGGGCTGAAACTCAGGTCCCCACGTTTGCACAGCGAGCACTTCACTCATGAGTCAACTCCATGGCTCTCTTTTCTGTTTCACTTTGTTTTGATAACCAGAAGTAATTGTACATACTTATGAAGTATGTACATACTTATGAAGCCTGTATGTACTGTATAGTGGTTAAACCAGGACAATTAGCATGCCCACCACCTCATACGCGAGTCATTTCTTTGTAGCAAATACATTTTTAAAATATTTTAGCTAGAAAAAAAATCTGGGTACCCTTGACCCCTGGGCCAGTGATGATGTTGTACCTAATGCCATTATTGTGTTCTTGTATCAGTATGACCCCTGCCTTTCAGTGCACACTTTGTCTCATTCCTTTCTCACCTTTCCCTGGAATGAATAAAGTCTCCCAGCTCCCATCCTATGGGCTGGCAGAAATCACGTGAAAAAAATCTTTCAGCTATTTCTTTCTTAAATATGTTTGATTTAGTCAATTTTCTTTGCTTTTGTAAGTATTTTGAAACGTATATTATGTTACTGCTAACTGTAGTCACCCTACAGAGAATCAAAGCTTAGCTCTAACATTTAATTGCAATTTTTGTAATTTTGTACCAATCTGTATCTTCACTTGCCCCTCTGTCTCTTCTTCCCATGGTCTCTGGTAATCATCTTATGCTCACTAATTTAAGTGGTTTGAATGAGACATGACTCTGGCCTATGAAGAAAAGCCTGATAGACTACCGCTCTCAAATATTTCTTCACAGGAATCTGGGCAGGTTAGACACTGACTCTCAAACTAATCAAGCTTTTCATCCAAACCTTTCTTCTGCTCAGGTCCTGGCCACTGTGTCGTGAACTCAGCTTCCTCTGGTATCTGATTTTGACCCATTATTGTAACTTGGATGCTCAGCTTTGCTGTTGATCTTCGTCCATCGAAGTTCTCTGATGTATGTAAAACAGATCTGGGTGTCACTCTCTGGCATTTAGGATGGCTGACTTTTCTTACAGTAAACTGCAATCCAAATTGTAAATATATTGTTTTCCCTGTTCTTTCACAGAGTTGATAGTGGTAGAGAAATTAGCTCTGGACTTGGATTGGGTGTGTGAGTAGGAGAAGGGGAGCAGAGAGCCCTGCTGTAACTTTGTCGAGAGTGATACCTAGAAGGTCACTAAGGAAGGCACAAAGGTTTGGGTTGAATACGAGAGGGTTCCAGAAGATCCAGAGAATGCTTCCGAGTGAAACAGACTTGGTATGGGCAAACCTGTTCTCTCCTTTTCCAATATTCCATTGAAAATAAGACAGGAGGGCTGGAGAGGCAGCTCAGCAGTTAAGACCTCTAGCTGCTCTTACAGAGGTACTGAGTTCAACTCCTAACAACCACATGGTGGCTCACAACCATCTGTAAAGAGATCTGATGTCCTCTTCTGCTGTGCAGGCATGCATGCAGGCAGAACACTATACATAATAAACAAACAAACAAATAAATAAATAACACAAATAAATCTTTTTAAAAAAAAATAGGAAAAGGACACATTTTGTTTTCTACAAGTATTTAAATGTGATCCAATTAGAAGCAATGCCTTCCCGGCATCTTCTGGTGTCTGGTGGATGTTGAGAAAGAACAACAGTAAAACAAATAGCTGTTGTTCGTAGAACACTTACAGTGGACCATCTTCCAGGCATGTGTTTCACATGCCTGTGCCAAGTAACTTCTGAAAGAGGCTTGTGAGGCAAGAGGCACCAACATTTCCACTTCACAGATGAAGAGACCCATTATCTCAGAGCTCAATGGTAGCAAATTCAGATCTCCGTCTGTGTGACCACAGGATCCATGGGTTGAATTAATGTGCAAACTTATGTCTTCTGGAATTTCACGGCTTCATTTTTCAAAAATAATGTCTTTACCCAGGGCTTCTATGCCTTCTTCATTGCAAGCAATATTTATAATCTTGGTCCTGGATTTTATTATCTAGTCTGAATGTGAGATGATGTTTTATGACTTCTAAGAGTTGAGTGAACTTGTGTGTGTGTTCACATGAGTAACAATGTGTGTGTGCATGACTGCGAGAAGACAGCCCTTGGGTACCATTTCTCTGTAGTTATTATTCTCCCAGGTTTTTGAGACACAGTCTTTTACTGGCCTGGAACTAGGCTTTCTATGTAGTAACCCCCGAAGTTCTGCCTGTCTCCTCCTCCCCAGCACGAGACTACAAATGTTTGTCATTGGCCTCATCTTTTTAAAACTAAAGTTCTGTGGAGCTGAGCTCTTGTCCTGATGCATATACAGCAACACATCACCAACTGGGCTATCCTCTAATCCCTGAACTAGTTGTATATGTGATTAAAATAATTACCCCCAGAAATGTCAAACTGCGAGAAGGAAAGGGTGCCATTCAGAGTGGGTAACCTTTCTCTCTAAAAGAGATTTCACTCATTTCTAACAGCTGTAAGACCACCTGACAGAATGAGACTGAAACCCACACGATAATGGGTTGATGGTGGCTGGGACACATTATCCCCACAAAACACTCTGCATTCTTTATCTAGCTTGGCATTTAGCTGCTGCTCTTCATGGACTATTCTGGAAAGTGGCTTTGGAGCTCAGCCTCACTAGAAGCCTGCCAATACACAACATCTGTGGGGATAGAAGATACCCTAACCAGAAAAAGGAGGCATCTATCCTCTCAAAAGGATTTCTTCATAGTCTTCATGTCTTTTCAAACTGTTGTTGGGCCGAAATTGATGACTCAAAGAAAACCCCACAGTGTGGTGGTTAATTACTATGTTGACTTCACCGGGCTAATGGATGCCTAGATAGCATAGTTGTAAAAACATCATTTCTGGGTGTCCCAGGAAGAGGTTAGCATTGAAAAGGCCAACAGTAAAGAAGATCACTCTTGCCCTTGAGTGAGTACCATCCAATCTGTTGGGAGTCTGAACAGAACACAACATTGGAGTGATTGGTACCACACTTGGGTTGGGTTGAAGACTATTCCTCAAACCAGGCTTAGTTGCTGACCATCAGTAAGCTAGTTGAGAGCCAAAATAATAGTAGAAAGCAGGATATAGAGATTGTTCAATGTAGCCACGTTAAGGAGAGGGATAAAAAGATCCAGGGATAGATAGATAGATATATATAAAGCAGTTCACAGAAAAGATGTGGTCCCCTACCTTCAACGCATCATTATTAAGGCTTCAGTCTCGTTCTATAAGGTGCTTGGACAAATTGTTAGGACTGTGTGAGTTCTCTTTGGAGAAACAAGGCCCCCTTTCAATAACACTTTTTCTTTTTCCCAGCACAAGATGCTGGGAGGGAAGTTCTTATGATAGGGATGTGTTGTGCTAACAGTCTGATTGTCAGATTCAGAGAGCCTTAGTTATACCCTAAGTGACATTGTTGAAACCAAAACACAATGGCAGATAGCTAAAGAGGATGTCAGCAGAAAGGAATTCTAAAGTTCTTTCAAACTCTTGGACTTCCTTGTCTTCCTTAGCAGTATTTATGCTGAGGGAGACCAAGTAGGAATTCTGCAGCAGTTAACTGCCTGGCATTCTACTGCTTATAGCTCATGCTGTCATTTCTACTTTCTGCCTCCCTCATCCAGAACTCACTTTGGCCAGAATTATTGAAAGGATGGTCTCAGAGGTAACAGAGGTCACCAAGCAAGTCTTGTTCGTCATTTTCTTCCCATGCCTCTTTCTGTCCATATGACTACTGTCTTCTGCTGAGGACAGCTAGAGCCTGTGGCTGCACATTTCACCATAAAATATTGCTTCACATTGCCACGAGGAATACACCTCCCCTGGGTTATGGAATGCTACTATTACATCTTCCTCCAGAGACTCTTGGTTGCTCTGTATCACACAAAGAGATAAAGCTGGCAGGCTCCTATCCAGCCTAAAGAGGTCATTCTAATCACATTTGTATGGGGTTTCAATAAGCTCTGCTTCACAAATTAGCTTTTCCACATTTGTGGAGAGACTATGAGATCCTCTGTATTATCGTCTCCACTAGCCTCAGCAAGAACATATTTCTAATCTTGGGACAGTAAGGGAAAGATAAAGTGACCCTGAATATGCACAATTTAAAGTGCCATAACTGCATTTTGGAAAAAGTACAGAAGGGTGGAAAGTTTATTGATTGAGATTCAACATAGCAAAGATTAAAACAGATAATAAAACTACAGTCATTTAGCAAGTACATAGTACAGCAAAAAAGACAAACTCACAGAACAGGAAGGGAACCAAGCATCTATAAAATTTTAATGGACAATATTGGAAGGCATGACAAATCAATCTGAGAGGTCAAGATTGTCCACTAAATGGTCTGGGGAGATGTGGTAAGAGGAAAAAAAAATCAATAGAGATTTCCAGCTTATGTATTATATGTGAATATTTATTCCAAAGGACTACATATAAGCTTTCAACAGAGACTGAAAGTGACTGGTCGCTGGAAGAGAGTGTGTCCCCTTGGCATCAGAGCAGAGATGAAAATTATAAACTGTTTCATCATCTGCTTACGCAACAGGACAAACCTTCTGAACATGGAAGCCCAGCTAAGCCCAGAGGGCTAATATCTTCTCTCTGTAGAGAGCTGATACAAATGGATAAGAAAAAGATTAAGACCCCTGTAGGAAAATGTTCAAAGAATAAGAGTTCACAGGGAGGCTATCACAGACACTAAGGAAAACATAAGATAAATGCTCAACTTCATCAATTAAAATGATACAGCCACTCCCTGCCATGTCAAATCAGCAAAACCTTTGTATTGGCTGGATCTCCCTGAAAGGTAGGAAGAGTTTTTGTAGCCCTGAAAGATAAAGAAAAGATGAAACACAGTCTGTCATGAATGGAGATAGTTTGCAGATAGACATTCTATCATACAACATGGCCATCTGGCAAGACAATTCAATAGACGGTATTAATAACATTCATCTGTATCCCCAGTCAACTGTCACAATAACCCTGTATCATGTACATTTTAAAAATCAAACTTAAGTTCATACTTTCTTGATTCCTATATTGGAGAAATGGAAACAAGGCCCCTAAAAGACAAAGAATTCACAGGAAAGCGGAACGTGAGCCCTGGAGTCTGACGTGGGGGCCTTCAGTATTGTATTACATTTTTCTGAAATATAATTTAAAATATGAAGCAATTTTTAAAGTTATGGGAAGCAATATTTCAATCATATTGGAAAATGGTCATGAAATAAAGTGAGGAAAGGCTGAATGTAATATTATCTATTTGTTGGGACTAGTTGAGGCTTGAGAATTGACTCAGCAGTTAAATCATTGGGCATGTTTCAGAGGACCCAGGTTTGATTCCTAGCACCCACATGGAAGTTTACAACCATCAGTAACCATCAGTTCTTGAGAGGGACACTCTTCTGGCTCCATGGTTAAGAGCACTGGTTGCTCTTGTAGAGGACCTGGGTTTGTTTCCTAGCACCCATATCAGGCAGCAACTCCAGTTTTAGGGGATTTGGTGCCCTTCTCAGGTCTCTGTGGGAACCTGCACATATGTAGTGCACATACACAACCAAGATACACATAAACACATACATAAAACAATCACATGAAAAAACGTAATTCAAATAAATAGAAATCTCAAAAATTAAAAATAAATTGTCTATGTGACAGAAATCTGATGTAGGCATGATATACATAAAATACTGGAAGAAAGGAGATGAAATTGGAACATTAACTATTGTGTCAAGGGTGAAATGTAGAGGAGACAGCTCATCGTGGCCTTTCCTGTCCTATTTCCTGGATCCTCTCCAGTATTGGATAGATTGGAGTGGTTGAATACACCAAGTCATTTTTTTCTTTTGCTTTCTTTCTTCCTTTTTCTTTTTCCTGTTTTTTTGTTTGTTTGTTTTTTGTTTTTTGTTTTTTTCAAGACAGGGTTTCTCTGTGTAACCCTGGCTGTCCTGAAACTCACTCTGTAGACCAGGCTGGTCTCGAACTCAGAAATTCGTCTACCTCTCCCAAGTGCTGGGATTAAAGGTGTGCACCATCAAACCTAGAGCTCCACACAAGCCAGGCAAAAAATATGTTCTGCCCCTAGCCTCACCTGAGTTTGTATGTTTGCAAATACTGGGGATCAAAGCTAGGGCATCATATACAGTCGGGATCAGAGCTAGGACATGATGTACAGTCAGCATCAGAGCTAGGGCATCATATGCAGCCAGCATCAGAGCTAGGGCATCATATGCAGCCAGCATCAGAGCTAGGGCATCATATACAGTCGGGATCAGAGCTAGGGCATCATATACAGTCAGGATCAGAGCTAGGACATGATGTACAGTCAGCATCAGAGCTAGGGCATCATATGCAGCCAGCATCAGAGCTAAGGCATCATATACAGTCAGCATCAGAGCTAGGGCATCATATACAGTCAGCTTCAGAGCTAGGGCATCATATACAGTCAGCTTCAGAGCTAGGGCATCATATACAGTCAGCATCAGAGCTAGGGCATCATATACAGTTGGGATCAGAGCTAGGGCATCATGTACAGTCGGCAGGCATTCTATTGCTGAGCTATATCACCAAGTCTAATTTTATATAGCGTAGCTTCTCCTCCAGATGAGCATTTACTGTCAATCAAGTAGAAACAACTCACATACTTAATCATGGATGGGGAGAGAGCGCCATACATAATGCCTGCCAACCATGAGTGCCTGAGTTGGATCCCCTGAACTGACATTAAAATAAGGAGGATGATGGGGAAAATGAAAGAAGCAGGGGATAGCAGCAGCTTAGACCTATAATTCTAGTTCTGGGAAATCAGAGGACAGCCTAACCAAACCAGGGGACTCCAGGGTCAGTGAGAGACCCTATTTAAAAAACTAGAGCAGAGAGCAACTAAAGAAAGACACCCGCTGTCAACTGCTGGCTTCTACATGTATATACACCCACACGAAAACATGTACACTCAACCACATGAATGAAAATTAAAAACAAAGTCCCCCAAACAGCAAACAAACTTCTGGAAGAAGGGAGCATGTTTAATGTATTCCAGAAGAAGGAAGTTGTGGAATAGAAGATGAGTTTTTTACAGTGATCCAGATCAAAGGAAGTTAGCAGAAAGCAGGGCATTTTCATGCCTTCCTTTCTCATTCATTTCAATAACATGCAAATATGAACTCATTTAATCCTCATAGAAATGGCCCAGGGGACAGTGAAATGGAGAAGGTGACAACTGGCTTCCTCTCAGGAGCTTGCAGTCTAATAAGTTAGGAGTATCAATAAACATCTTAACATACCTTCATGTCTTGATGAATGCTCTGGGCAAAGGAATGGGGGTGGGGCGAGCAGAAAGTAACGTGGCATGGTGCTAGAGAGGAGTGTTAGCGAAAGCCTGTGTGGGTTCTTGTCATTTCATGTGGACCTTAAGGAGAACTGGCCGTATAAACACTATTAATGCAAGCATCAAGCTGTACCAGAGGCAAAGCGTTCCCAGCACCTCAGGTCCCTGGAGACTGAAGTCCTTGCCACAGTGTGCACTACACAGCTGATTCATAACCAGAAGATTATGCTCACATTACTGCAGCCTGTGAGAAGCTCACTGGGGTGGCAGAAATGGGACTTTTAAATGAGGAATTTCACATATTGGTAAGCAGATCCTTTTCCTTAATATATTCTGAAGATTTTACACCTTCAATGTATAACCATCACAAACAGAGAGGTGTTTTAAAACTTATTGCTGGTTGTTTTTGAAGGGTCTTGTGTGGCACCAAGCTTTTTAGAAGCTACATATGTCTTGAATTAGTAAACAGCATAAGGGAATTCTCAATCTTCACTGAGTAATCATCTTTAAAGGAATCCTGTGGGGAGATGGCTCAATGGCTAGCACACTTGCTGATCTTGCAGAGGGCCCAGGTTTAGTTCCCAGCATCTACATAGGGGCCCACAACCTTGAATACCCAAAGATCCTCTGAAACTATCCCTAGCTTCAGGGGATTGTATGCTTTTCTCCATGGCTAACCAGGTGTGTATATGGTGCACCGACACACATGAAGGCAAAACATCCATACACATAAAAATAAATGACTCTTTTTATTTTTAAAACATGAAAACTGAAAGTATGGTGTAGTGAGGAGAAAGAGCATCCTGGTCTTGCCAAAGTCAGCAGAATGCTATTGATGCCCCTGGAGTCGGATCAGTAACTCTACCGCCAAAACTTTATTTACACGTTGACAGTCCTTTTGTTAAAGGATGTCAATAAAGGCTAATGGGATAACAGGACCTTATCTTCTCATCAAAGTAGGATGATAATTAGCAGAAGGAATTATTCAATAAAACAAAGAAGGCTCAGACAGGTCCCAGGAAGGAGCTGGTAGGAACAAGTTTTTCCTGAGCCTTGCTTTCCAGCTGGAAGTGCATAATGTATTCCTATGGTGTAACCAGGTAAAAATTGGAGGGCATATTTGAAGTTACAGGGCTAGCGGCACTAGTCCTAAAAAGACTGTGGAGCCCATCAGTAGGAGCTCTATATCTGTGGCATACACATATACATTTTCAATCAAGAGGTTGATTTTTTTTAAATTGTGATCATACTGAACATGTATAGACAGTGCAATATAATAACTATTTACATTACATTTACCTTGCATTATGTGTTACAACTAATAAACAAGTGACTGAAAAATACATAGTGTGGAAAGGTACGGAGGATGGATGTCTACTGGGTGGGGATGGAGCTGGATGGGAGGAGTCATTTTTAGCATTATGCATTCTATAGCATAGTAGAGTAACTACAGTGGACAGAAATGAATTGAACTTTTTAGAACAGTTAGTAGGGAGGATTCCCAGTCTATCCAGGACAAAGAAATGGCAACTGTTTGATGTAACAAATACACCAATTGGGGCTGGTGAGATGGCTCAGCGGGTAAGAGCACCCGACTGCTCTTCCGAAGGTGATAAGTTCAAATCCCAGCATCCACATGGTGGCTCACAACCATCCGTAATGAGATCTGGCGCCCTCTTCTGGAGTGTCTGAAGACAGCTACAGTGTACTTACATATAATAAATAAATAAATCTTTAAAATAAAACCAAATACACCAATTACCTTGATCTAATTAGGACATACATAGATGCATTGAAGTGCTATACAGGGCCTCATAAAAATGTCAGTCAAAAATAAAATTATTTTTTAAAAAGTCCAGGAGGATGTGTATAGGCTGTGATCAAATTCTACATTTGATGGCATAGGCTAGGTGTCATTGGATTTGAAGTCTGGGGCTTTGCTGGCACCAGTCTTGCTTGACCAGAATGATGACTGTGGTATTACCTTTTCACACTTTCTCCTTGTGCCTACCCTTTCCTTTCTGAAAATCTCTTTAGGGAAAAAAAGTTAAAGATGCTTATAAAGCATTTTTATGCTTTAGGCTGCTTATGATTTTGGACTTTAAGACAGGAAATAAGGAGTAAAAGAGATTTTATTATTTAAATCCTCAGAAAAATTTTCTGTGCAAAAGCTGCTTCTTGGGGGTGGTAGTGCGGGTGGGTATCAGTGTCTGTCAGGAGGCTTATCGTAACTGAGAACACAGAGCTTTTCTTTAAAAAAATTCTTCAGCTGAGATGAATAATTGAAAATACTGAGCCATTAGGATTACAAAGATTAATTTCTCTGTTAATGCACAAGGTGATAGAGAGAAACAATCAAGCTACAGAAAACCAGTCAAGCCAACTCAACTGGGGCAATTCACCTGATATTCAAAGTCACCGC
Source organism: Mus minutoides (assembly GCA_902729485.2). Classification (NCBI taxonomy): domain Eukaryota; kingdom Metazoa; phylum Chordata; class Mammalia; order Rodentia; family Muridae; genus Mus; species Mus minutoides. The sequence continues at coordinate 1,116,193 of LR753352.1, read as the reverse complement.
GCCAAAACTTTGATCCCTCTTAGCTGTGTTGGAAGGAGTTTTAGGTTATTTAAAACTACAGAAACCTTCCAACTCCAACCCAGAACTGTGTTCAGATCTATAGCTCTGTTTTAATCCCTTCAGGTAATAAGATACAATGTGCTATTTCTGGGCACCGTGAGCTGTAAGATGGCTACTTAATGACCAGCATCAGATATTCCCAGAAGGCCATGGGTATATTCTTAATATGCTTACTTGAGAGCCATGAGTCCATTCAGTTATACTAAATTTGGAGGCAGACCGTCTTTGCTAAAGAAAGAACAAAAATTCAACAGAAAGTCCCAGCAAAGAACAGTTTCCAAATGAATAAGGCAGAGTCATTGCAATCTGCACTTGGAAATGATTAGGGGAAAGGGGGATTGAACCAAAAAGCCACATTGGGGTATAGTTCTGGCAGTATCCACTACTGTCCTAGGTTTATAGTTAAAATACAGAGATTGGCTGGACCGTATTTTTTCATCAGTGAGATTTTCATAGCATAACAGTGTTTTTGGCTTTGTGTTTTATTTGAAGTTTTTAAAAATTCTGTTGTTGTTGTTGTTGTTGTTTATTTGTTTGTTTGTTTGAGACAAGTTCTCATGTAGGCCAGGTTGGCCTTGAGTTCTATATGTAGCTGAGGATAACCTTGAACTGCTAATCCTTCTACCTCTATGTCCCTACTGGAGTTATAGGTACTAGGTAGCATACCTGAGACTTACATATGACTTTAATTGGTAGGTAAAGAATTTAATCATCAGGATTATTCTTTCACTGTGAGGTTTTTTTGTCAGTGTCTGTGAATGAGTTGAGAATGTTGTTTTCATAAATTATTTGTAAAACTTAAGCTCACATATATTTGTATTCCTTTCCCTTGACTCTGAAAAATAGGAATTATTTATCAACAGTAATTCTTGAGGAAACACGTAAGTACAAGACTTACAAATGTCTCAGTGATAGATTCAAACTCTAGTAAAACTTCCTTTGTTACCTCCAATACTAAGACAATCTTATTTTCCCAATTTTTGTACCTGCTTTTGCTTTAGCATCGATGGACAGATTCCTATATCTTGTTGATGTAACTCTAAAGCAAATTTCCCCCAGTATTTACTGAATATTCTTTATTTTTTTTCACCAAAGATACTTATTTATTAGTGTGTGTATGTGTGTGTGTGTGTGTGTGTGTGTGTGTGTGTGCATGCATGTGACCATGGAGTCCAGAAGAGGGCGCTGGATCTGCAGAACTGGAGTTACAAGAGGCTGCCAGATGCCTGATATACACCCTCAAGAGCAGCAGGCATCACCAAGTATGGAACTGTCTCCAGTCCACAAATGACTATTCTTTAGTCCCATGGGTCTTATCAGTAGTATGAAACAAAAGACAAACCACAAGGAGGGCCTTAAACTACTTTCCTCAGAGGAAACACCACACGCTACATACCTTTACCCTTACAACGCGGAACTCCAGGTTTGAGGCCCTACATGTTGGTTTATAGTATCTAATCAGCAGGCCAAGTCACTTTGCCATCGCTATCTGTATTACAAGTTGCTTATTCAGGGTCCTTCACACCTTTATCAGGGAAAAAGGGCTGAGAAACCATGATTTCAGACATCTAAGTACTATACTTACTTGAATAATATTCAGTAACTCTTTGATCTAGTTTTCTTAAGTGTTAGACACTGTAATATATTGTAATTAGTAAATGTACAAAGTAATTTCAAGTGAGATAAATAAAATATTAAAATTTCTACCAAAATTGCTTTTTAAAATTAAACCAGAGAAAGTTTTATGAATTTTAAAATTCATGTACTTATTTTTGATCATGTAGGTAGTGTGTATTGTATGTATACTTGTGTGCCTGATACGTCCTGCATATATGCACATACAAATGGAAGCCAGAGGCAGGTATCTGGTGTCTCTCTCCATTGCTCCCCACCCTGTTTCTTTGAAATACAGTTTCTCATTGAACCCCAAACTCACCACTTTGGCTAGGCTGGCTGGTCACAAAAATTTTAGGATCTGCCTGTTTCCGACATGTAAGTCTAGGGTTACAAGTTCATACAGCTACACCCAGCATGTTACAGAGCTCTTGAGGACCTGAGCCCAGTTCCTTACACATGCTCAGAAAGCAGTGAGCCATCTGCCTCACAGTCCATGGTTTCTTCTAAATACGACCACTCTCAGCTTTTTCTCTCCATCCATGCCTTCTTTCATATACAAAACATCTGAGGGACTGGAGAGAGGGCTCATTCAGTAAAGGTTTTCCCACTCAAGCATGAGGAATTGAGTTCGGTTCCCTCCCTTTCCCCGGTACCCACAGAAAAACCATGAGAGTCAGCATGGATCTGTAATCAGAGCGTCGAGGTGCAGGGGGCCGGGGGTGGGTGACTGGAGCTCACTGACCTGTTAGCTTAGTCAAATCAGGAAATTCCAGGTTCAGTGTGGAAAGCCACTAAGCAGGACACTTGAGGTCGATCTCTGTCTGGCCTATGTGAGGGCAGGTGCGCGCACATACACACACACACACACACACACACACACACACACACACACACACCACGCTTGACACACTACGCACACATTCACTTACATATTCACATAAGAAAGTGAGAATAGGAAGGGATATTTAGGAAACTAAACACAACAGTGTCTGCTATTGATTGGACTGTATTATCTGTTTCCTGTTGCATCTAGATAAGAACCCATCTTGGTCTTTTAAAAACTGTCTAGAGAATTCCTACCAGCTAAAGAGCCAGACAGGAGTTTGTCTACAGAGCAGCACTTCCGTTCCTGCTGAAAGCACGGCTGGGCTGGCGGCCTGCTTTAAATCATGCAGGCTGAGGCCAGGTCTCCACCCATTACCAGATCCGCAATGTTGACCAGGTTATTTTCCCTCTCGGTCTCAGTTTTCTCGTTATATAAATAGGGTAATAATAATAATAGTACCCATCTCGTGGGGTTTTGTGACAATTGCCTAAGATAAAATAGAAGTGTTCAGCACAGCGACTTATGTGCAAGCTGTGCTCCGTGTTATTTGATACCATCTGAAATTCTAAAAATGTTCGTTCCCCACCCTAACTCATAAAGTCTAGTTAGACAGTAACCAAACAAAATCAAGGACTACATCTTTGCTTTCAGGTTGTGCCAAGTAAATCTGGGGTAAGGACCATAAATGGATGTGTAACACTTGATTTATTTTATTAGCAATGGCACATAATTATAAGGAGAGAAAGGAAAAGACAGTTGATAAGTAATTCTGGGAACCTTAATAAAGTATTTATTCTTTTCTATATGACCTTGTAAACTAGTGAACGCCACTTTTATGTCTTGTTAACAGGGACATTACCTTCAAGAGTTTGTACGTGGGACACCTTTGGTAATTCCCTGCCTGTTGTTGATATTAGGAAACCAAAAATTAACCAAACAGAAGGTAGTACATTTTCAATTCTTGTGGAACTTTTCTCCTTAGTGTGTCTTGAAAGTAACTTTAGCTATCTATATTGGGAGTTAAGGAAAAACACACACCTGTGAGCATGTGTGCTAACACCCCCAAAGGAACCAAGCAAACTCAGGGTGCAAGGTAGGAGGCATCAGGACAAGGGCAAGCTCCTGCTTGGCGGGAACAGTTCACGAGGGTGTAACATACGGACTGACGCTGTGAGCTGCCTTCGGTGGTGCAGACCTTATTTTCTTGGTAAAGGGTTCTTCAGGATGCTGTAGGAATAAGCTTCTGAAAGGGCTGTGTGGGTCACATGCCTGACCGCATTTTACACTTCTTTTTTTCCCCTGCCTCCATTCTTCCTTTTTTCCACCAGTGCTGTGGGTCATGCCCAGCTAAGTAAGAGCTCTACGGTTGAGCCACATATACCACCAGCCTTGTCACAAGGAAGTTTTAGTTATTCTTTCAAAATCTCATAGAAGAATTCAATGTGTCTTAATGTCCACCCCACATCACCCCTCCAATTCCTCTGACCCTTTCACCAATATATCTCCCTTTCAACATCATGACTTCTCCTTCCTCTTCCCCTTCCTTTCTTCCTTTCTTCCTTTCTTCCTTTCTTCCTTCCTCCCTTCCTTCCTTCCTTCCTTCCTTCCTTCCTTCCTTCCTTCCTTCCTTCCTTTCCTTCCTTCCTTCCTTCCTTCCTTCCTTCCTTCCCCTTCCTCTTCTCCCTCCTCCTCCTCTCCTCCTCCTCCTCCTCCTCCTTCAGAAACAACCCAGAGTTCATTTAGTGCTACCTATATGTGCATCAGTGTGTGGAGTCTTCCAATGGGGAGTATGGGTAACTTGCCTGCGGATACCCCCACCAAAGAAAATTGAGTCTCCCTCCCTCCCTCCCTCCCTCCCTCTCTCCGTCCCTCCCTCCCTCCCTCTCTCCCTCCCTCCCTCCCTCCTTCCCTCAGCAGCAGCTGCTAATATTTCCTCAGCTAACACAGGAGTCCCTCCCAGTTCTACACTGGAAGCATTTTTGAAAAGAATTCAGTTCTTCCCTAATCCCTGCATCCCTGTCTGTTCAACTTTAGGTTCTTTCTCTCTCAAAAAGAAAAGAAAACACAACAAGAAGGAAATCAAGAAACAAAAAGAAAAACAAACAAACAAAAAAACCCACAAGAACAAAAATTTGAAAAGCCCAAACGAAGCAAAATGAAAAAAAAAACAAAAAACCTGGACAAAAATATCATCAAGTTCCTTTTGTTTTGGCCAACTACTCCTGAATGGACATGGGGTCTGCCCTGGAGTGTGGTTGATACCCTGTGACACACCATTGGAGGAAATTGATTTTCCCTTTGCTAGTGGCTGTCAGTTGCAGAGAGCTTCCAGTTAGGATGAAACCCTATGTTGCTTCCTTCTCTCAGTTCTGGGACACATCTGGGTTAAACCTGTACATGTCCTACCTGATCTATGTGCTACCATGGTCTTGTTCATATGTTGTGCTGGGATTTTTAAATGGTTTGATCTCCTGGACATCTTACTCAAGCAACCACAGTTGCCATTAGTTAATGTGTGCAATAGCCAAACCATATCTATAAATCAGAATCTCACTTCTTCTTCCCACCTGCCAGCTTTTACATTCTTCTGCCTCTTCTACCTTGATGTTCCCTGAGCCTTGGAAATCACAGATCTTCCACACCCCGCACCACTGACCAGAGGCAAATACCTGTCCTGGAAGGACAGCAAAACTTTTTGGTCTTAAATGGTGATTCCCATAGTGTGTTCTATATATTTTCTGTGTCCTGCCTGGTCACCCCATTCATTTTGTTTTGTTTACTTAGTTTTGTCTTTTCTGAAATAGAATCTCATTGGGTAGGCCCGACTGGATGCAAACTGTGGCAAACCTTCGGCCTCAGGATCCCAAGTGCTGGCTCTACAATTGTGAGTTACCACTCCTGGCTCCCAGATTTCCCTTGTGCTTTCTTCTTTGCCACCAAAGTACCTGGCAGGGTTCTTTTTTACTACCTGTACTTATTTTTTCAACCAGCAGGGGGAGTATGATGCTTTACCTAGTATCAGGGCTTTGTCTGATTTCTAAAACAAAACAAAAAAGAAGTTTTAGGGGCAATAAAACTTTACAAAGCATGAAAAGTATTAGCAAGAGCAATTTATGTTTGAAGTATGTTCTCTCAGTGTGCTCCAGCATGGCCTTCAGTTCCTTGGTGGAGAGATCACAGGTGTATGCCACCATGGCTGGAGAGATCACAAGTGTATGCCACCATGGCTGGCTTGCAGTTCTCATTATTCTTATTGAGCAAATAAAGTGAATTAGAAAGAATACATATAGCCGGGCATGGTGGTGCATGCCTTTAATCCCAGCACTCGGGAGGCAGAGGCAGGCGGATTTCTGAGTTCGAGGCCAGCCTGGTCTACAAAGTGAGTTCCAGGACAGCCAGGGCTATAAAGAGAAACCCTGTCTCGAAAAACCAAAAAAAAGAAAAAAAAAAGAAAGAATACATATATAATATTATCTATCTATCTATCTATCTATCTATCTATCTATCTATATAATATGTATAATTGAAAATAAATTCTTTTCTCATACAATACATCCCAACCAGTCAGTCTCCCATCCCTCATTCTTCCCACTGCCTCCACCTCCTCTCTCCCTGGATCCACTCCTCCTTTGTCTCCTCCCATCAGAAAAGACCAGGCCTCCAGGAGACCACAACTAAACATGTCAAAACAAAACACACTAAGATGAGACAAAATCCCTCATACCAAAGCTGAACGAGGTGGATAAGAGTCCCAAGAGCAGGCAAAAGAGTCAGAGACCCGCCCACCCACTCCCAGTCAGGAGTCTGAAATTGGTTGGTTTTGTGTGACAACTTGACGTAAGCTAGAGTCATCAGAGAGGAAGGAGCCTCAGCTGAGAAAATGTCTTCATGAATTCTAGCTGTAAGGCATTTTCTCAATTAGTGATCAGTGTGGAAGGGTCCAACCCAGGGTGGGTAGTACCATCCCTGGGCAGGTGGTCCTGGTTCTGGGTTCTATAAGAAAGCAGGATGACCAGGCCATGCAAGCAAGCCAGTAAGCTGTATCCCTCCATGACTTCTGCCTCCAGTTTCTTCCCCTGCTTGAGTTTCTGTCTTGACTTCCTTCAGTGATGGAATGTAACCTGGAAGTGTAAGATAAATAAACCTTTTCTTCTCCAACTTGCTTTTTGGTCATGGTGTGTCATTGTGGCAATAGAAGCCCTAACTAAGACAGAGTCCTATAAAAACACCGAGCTAACAGCCACAGCATATATGCAGAATCCCTGGTACAGATCTGTGTAGGTCCCGTGCTTGCTGCTTTTGTCAGAGGCCCCATGTTCCCTGCTTAATTGATTCAGTGGGCCATGTTCTCCTGGTGTCCTCTGACTTCTATAAAGAAACATGATTTTTAAAATTGCCATTTCTGAGCAGGATGTCCTTGTGAAGTAAAATAATCACAAAAAATCAACAAAAACAAATTTACGTGGCAAAATATAGCTCCTGATTCTGCCAAGCAGCTGCCAGATAATTTGAGGTGAATTACTGAACTTTCATGGCCCGCAATATCCTTAAGAGTAAAATTAGGGGATGGTGATGGATGTTCTAGGATGCCTCTAGGATCATACTCTTCATATTAACAAAAGTCAACCTCCCTTGTGAGCAATTTCCTAAAAGAAGATCATGAAACTATCATTGTGATTCAACGCTAGAGTATTAAAAATGGTCTGATTCTACCCAGAGGAGTTTAAGATGAATCCAAGAGAGATAAGTAGAGGCATTTCAGGGCAGAAAAAGGCAATCGTGGGTTTTAAATGAGTATAAAAATCTAGATGAGTCACCCAAGTAACCAGTGAACAGCATGGGATGTGCGCTACAGAATGTCTATCACAAGCATGAAGCCCAAAGAACCAGTAACGCTGAGAAATCTAATTGTATGAAAATTGAATACAGAAACTTTTCTTTACAACACATATAGACTTCCATTTCTGGATTGAGGGGAATAATGGTGAGCCCTACAATCTAGCTCAAATAGTTAAAAACTCTCAGCAAAGACATGGAAGTGTGGTTGGACATTGTACAACAATGTATTCTCAAGAGAAGGAACCAGACAAATGGGTCTTAATCACCAGGAGTTTCTGCTCGGGAGATTTTTCTAGAAGAGCCTGGGGTAGACAGAGAGAAATTGGGGAGAGCTGTGGTCTGGCTGGACCCAAGAGCTGGTGGCAACGGAGGCACCTGGAACTTGTAGTACAGCAGTAGAGAAAAGAGAGCTACTTCACCAAAATTGCTACATATGTGAATTGGCTCTCCTTCCTGGGGTTAGCTCTTGAATAGTCAATTGTATGCTAATGAACGATGCTTCCTTGAGGGCAAATGGAAAACCAAAAGAGTGTAGTGGAAAGCACAAAGATATACAGATTTTACTTCCTCCTAGGAGGCACTGGAATCACCTTATCTGAACGGAGAGGCCTTGATACCTAGGTGTATGTCTGACTGGAGGGTATGTAATTCCAGAACTTGGAGAGATTAAGGCAGGAGGGTCATAGGTTTGAGGCCAGCCTGGGCTACATAATATATTAATTATTATTCTCCTTGCTGTGACAGAATATATGAGCCAGAGTATTTTGGGAGGTGGTGGGAGTGGTATTTGGCTCAAAGAGGAGCGTAATTTACCATTGTCAGGGAAGTCAAGGTGGTGTGAATGGCTTGATCTTTGGTGCCAAAAATGAAGCCTAGCAAGGGGAATACCAGTGCTCAGGTCATGGGTTTTTTTTCTCTTCTCGTTCAGTATGGGACACTATCTTGTGGCATGGGCCTTCTGTCCTCAGTGAAAAGTCTCTAGAAATGTCTTTATGTTGGCTAAACTAGATGTAATATGAAGGCTACTCTAGACCCATGACAAACCTCAAAGAAATCGAGACAATCTGCAGTAACTGCTCTCACTAACTTAGTAACTCAGTAAGATGGTAGACAGAAGTTCAACACTAAATCAAAAGGAGGGGGGACTGTAATTTTTGCTATAAAATGTTCAGTGTCCCAAATCTAATCAAAATAAGTTACACTTAGGAAGAAGTGAAATGTGGCCTATATCATAAAGAAAAGTTAGTCAATGGAAATAGAATAGAAAATGATAAAGAAAATGGAATTTCTAGACAAAAGTCATAAAGCAAGGTATTATCAATATACTCAAAGGTATGAAGGAGAATATTTACATAGGAAAAAGGTGTGTGTTTTAAAAGCTCATGTAGAAATAGGAAGTTGAAAAGTAAAAAATGCACTGGTGGGATTAATAGTAGTTTAGAAACTTGGCTCAAATAGTTGGGGAAAATGAACTTTTAACAACAGATAACACTCAAATAAAACACCAAGAATAAAAAGAGATGACAAAACAGAATAGGCTGCCATTGTGAAACGAAATCACTGCATTTAATGTATAGCCTCAGAAACAGGAAAACAAAGGAAAATACAAGAAAAAAATGTCCAAATATCTCCTAGATTTGTAGTAACCTAAGAACTCATATACCCAATAAAATTCAAGGAGTTCCCAAAGATTAGAAAAGGAGATAATTTTGCCAAGTGAGGTGCAAGCCTCTAATCCCAGCACTTGAGAAGCAGAAGCAGGCAGAACTTTGAGTTCAAGGCCAGCCTAGTCTGCAAATCAAGTTCAGGACAGCCAGGGCTACACAGAGAAATACCATCTGGAAAAAAACAAAAAGAGAGGGGAGGCAATTGTAGCTATATTTCTAAATAATCAATACAGATGAACTCTTGTGAGTCTCCAGAAGGGAATAAATATTTACATATGAAGAGAAAAGCATCACAAATCTCATTAGAGATGGGCACGGTGGCACATGCCTGTAGTGCCAGCTACCAGGGAGGCTGAGACAGGAGGATGGAGTTCTGGGCTGTAGCTGTGTCAATTGGGTATCTGAACTAAGTTCAGCATCAATATGATGAACTCCCAATTTAGCTCTGAGCTGACTCACTGAACTACACTCTTGCTCCTTGGTGTAAAGCATAGAGAATAAAACCAAGAAGGCATTTGACAAAATTGGTGTCTGCAAAATATAGACAAGTACTACTTAAAATATCAATACTGGACTCAGCAGTTTATATTCATATATATATGTATATGTATATATATATGTGTGTGTACATGTACATATGTATATATGCATGTATATATGTGTACATGTAATATGTATATGTATATATATGTATATATGTACATATGTATATTTGTAACAAAGAAAAAGAGGTTATCAAGTTGGAGAAGCTTTGGAGAGGTTTGAGGAAGGGTCACTAGGATTGGCTGAAGAGAGGAAATGGAGGGAGGTAGTGACGTATTTCTATTTTTATTAAAAATATTTTTAATGCACACATGCTGAGGGGGGTGCTATATACATTTAACTTTCCAAAAAGTTTTTTTATTCATGCATATATATATGTCTATGAACCACATGTACATAGTGCCTGCAGAGATCAGAAGAGGATGTAAGATACCTTGGGACTGGAGTTACAGATGTTGTGGACTGCCCTGTGCTGGCAATCCAACCCAGGTCTTCTGCAAGAGAAGCCAGTGCTCTAACCACCAGACAATCTCACTACTCCAGCATCTTAAGTTAACTTTCTGAATAGTTTATCATAATAGTCTTACATTGTGATTATTCACTTACCTTTAATGTAAATTCCTCCTGATTTAAGACTTTTTTTTTGGTTTCTTACCTAAATATTAACTCTTTCCTCACTCAATTCTCTTTAAACATTTCATCAAAACCCCCCTTTCTATAGTTGATGATGTAATTCATCAGAAGGATGCTTGCTTTGGGTTTGAACCCAACCAAACAAAACAAGATACCTCTAAAAACAGAACTATAAAGCCGGGCGTGGTGGCACACACCTTTAATCCCAGCACTTGGGAGGCAGAGGCAGGAGGATTTCTGAGTTCGAGGCCAGCCTGGTCTACAGAGTGAGTTCCAGGACAGCCAGGGCTATACAGAGAAACCCTGTCTCAAAAAACCAAACCAAACCAAAACAAAACAAAAAAACAAAAAACTATATTAATATCACCAAATTTGTTTTTATTTTCTAGTATATATATATACATTTTTAAGAAAACAGGAATGAAGACTATCCAGAACACGTAAAGATCACCCCATTTTGTTGGGCCGGGCGTGGTGGCGCACGCCTTTAATCCCAGCACTCGGGAGGCAGAGGCAGGTGAATTTCTGAGTTCGAGGCCAGCCTGGTCTACAAAGTGAGTTCCAGGACAGCCAGGGCTATACAGAGAAACCCTGTCTCGAAAAACCAAAAAAAAAAAAAAAAAAAAAAAAAAAAAAAGATCACCCCATTTTGTATGAGAGAGTGCTCTGTGCCCAGTTGATGGAGCAAACTCTCCAGAGATTAAAACACAACATTCGGCTTCTCAGAGGTATCCAAATGATATGTTTAACCAAATGGCCATCATGTATGATTGCCTGACAATATCAATACTTGCATTTGGTATCTTCTTCATTTTGTATTTTTGTTTTATTTTGTTTTTCGAGACAGGGTTTCTCTATATAGCTCTGGCTGTCCTGGAACTCACTGTGTAGACCAGGCTGGCCTCAAACTCAGAAATCGCCAGCCTCTGCCTCCCAAGTGCTGAATTTTTAACAAATAAAGTACTTTGTTTGGTATGGTAGGTTTCATGTTAGAATTCCTTTTTGTCAGGTTTGCAACCCCATAGGAAGAACAATATCAACCAACCAGACCCCCCCAGAGCTCCCAGGGACTAAGCCATCCACAAAGAAGTACACATGGCTCCAGCTGCATATGTAGCAGAGGATGGCCTTGTCATGCATCAATGGAAGGAGAGGTCCTTGGTCCTGTGAAGGCTCGATAGATTCCCAGGGCAGGGAGGTGGGAGTGTATTGGTGGATGGAGGAACACCCTCATAGAAGCAGGGGGAGGGAGGATGGGATAGGGGGTTTTCAGGAGGGGGGAAAACTGGGAAAGGGGGTAACATGTGAAATGTAAATAAAGAAAATATCCAGTAAAAAAAAGAAAGATAAGTATATTATAGAGAAATTCCTTTTTGTCTGCATGTAACAGCAATTATTCTGAGATATTTTTGCCTTTATTGTAATCTTTGTGTGTAATGCTGCCAATTGTTCCATCAACATTTTACACATGACCAGTGGAATTTGAGAACTCCAAAACAGATGTGAACTGTAGTGCTCTGTCGTATCCCTCCCCCAGCCTGAGGCCGGCTGTTACACTGGGCAGCTATGGAGAGCCACGTGGTGCGGCATCCATTGTCTTGTTAATTAGCACTGCTTTGTTGAGCTGCTGTCTGAGGCATCTTCCTGGACCCTGGCTCCACCCGGTTCACCTGCCTGCACCCAGAACAACCCACAATGCTTCAGGCTTCCCGCCAAACTCCAGGCACCTGCGCAGAACCGACTGGGGGGGGGGCGGGGCCTCCCCCCTTCTTCCTGAGAGATAAGCCTTCAATAAAGTATTTGCTTTGATCAGCCATGTTGACTTAGCGTCTTCCTTTTCTCCCCCCTAGTTTATCGTTTCAGCCCCAGAAACCATCTTCCAGAGAACCCAGTTTGTAATGTAGAGCAACTGCAGACCGTGGACTCCTACAGTGCTCGATAATTCTATAAAGGTATCATTCCGTAATGAAACTAGGAGGCTGCTTGGAAATGCTCCTTTTCAGTGTGCTCCCGATTACCTTTCTCTGATACCTCTTGAAAACTTGAGGCCTGCATGACACAGATGGTAAGACTACTTTAAATTTAGTTCGATGATGATTTTATTTTCAGGTCTTGGCTTTTGTGAGATAGGCTCTCCCATATCGACCTGGCTTGTCTGGAATTCAGTAGGTAGACCAGGCTGACCTCAAACTTGGGGCACTCTTTCCTCCCCTGGTTTCCAGGTGCTGGGCTGACAGATGTCTACCATTATGACTGCTCAGCCCTACTCTATTATGCGCAAAGGTGCTGTCACTTGGTATTGGCCTGTTATAGCTATGTTAGGTCAGTACATGTAAGTACATGTGTATATACATACACACACACACACACACACACACACACACACACACACACACACACACATATATATATATATACACACATACATACATACCTTTTAAAATGTTTCTTTTCCCACTTCGTGGTCTACAGTAGTTCATGTCTATTTTTGTATGCTTTCTAGGCTAATGTTAAGCTTTCTTAACTAATTAACCCTTCATCCTCATAGAAGTCTTTTGAACGCTTACCCAGAGCCATTTTGCACACAGCCGATGGTCTTTGCTAGGCTTCCCATGAGCACTTCCGTCATGGCAACCTCTCCTTCCTGAGACGGCTCCCCTCGCGCCTCACTGTCCCTTTGCTTTCTTTCTGCTCAGTGGCTTCTCATTTGCACCTGTCCATCCTCTTCACTAGGCTCATCAGGACAAGCTGCTGATGGCCTACTGTTTCACACTCTCGGGAGCCTTAAAATAAGAGTAGAGCAGGGCACTGGGTGTGGACAGGAGCTTTCTGAAGAGAAGCTATTGGGTGGATCTTGGTTTTAAGTAACTATTAGTTATTTCCCTATTTTTGCAGGGCTGGGAATTGAAGCCAAGGCCTTGAACATACTCAACAAATGTTCTACCACTGAAACATCCACAGCCCATGTCATATAACTATAAGAGGATTTTATGTCATCATTGTGAGCTCATATGTCATCAGATATCTTAAGCTCTTTGTATGGTGTCATTTTTACATCTAAGTAGACACTCTCTTCACAGAACTTCTGTGTGGTGTCTAAATCACACAGATGCTCTGAACCCAAGAGAAGAGCACAGGTCCTATAGTACTGGAAATTTCCGTGGTGAGAGCGGGGCTCCTCTAATGATCAAGTTCTCTAATGATCAATGCTCGATTTCTCTCTAGTGGTTCTCCCCATCACACAGAATATTTCAAGGCCCCCAGAAGATCCTTGAAAACAACAGTCATACTTATTTTGGATACATAGTGCATTATTTTGGTACATACATATATCTACAATAAAATTTGAGTCATCATCCAATTCTGTAACTGTTCCTAAACAGTAAGAGATTAGTGACTAATAAAGCAAAACAATTATAAGAATCTATTATAATAGATATATTCTCTCTCTCTCTCTCTCTCTCTCTCTCTCTCTCTCTCTCTCTCTCTCTTTCTCTCTGTGCAGTTGCAACCATTGAAAGTGAAATTATGGATACTATACTTACCAATTTGTGTGACTTGCAAACTAAGTCCTTAAGGCTCACAAAATCAATCTTGGTTCATGTTTATTTATTTAGAGTATTATTTTAACTCAAACTCAAATTTTTAAAGTAAATTGTAAAAAGAGATTATAAGCAAGAGATAATCATAAATTTTTATGTTGATATTCGTAGCAAACTTTTTCTTAATTATTACAGTAGATATAAGAAAGAATGATATAGCCAGGCATTTTAGCGCACGCCTTTAATCCCAGCATTCAGGAGGCAGAGGCAGGCGGATTTCTGAGTTCGAGGCCAGCCTGGTCTACAAAGTGAGTTCCAGGACAGCAAGGCTATACAGAGAAACCCTGTCTCAAAAAAAAAAAAAAAAAAAAGAAAGAAAGAAAGAAAAAAAAGAATGATGTAATTATTTTAGGATGGACTCTCATTCACCCTGTTATAAATGTGTAAGTGCTTCTTCTAGTATGAGCTAAAAGCAATATGAGTGAAGATAAAGAATTATAAACGTCATAAGTTCCTTTTCTGTTCACATATCTGCTCTCAAAGGCATCTTTACATTGATACAACTCAGAAATGGCTTTCAGTCAGGGCTCTTATTTTAATTTTACTTACCGGAAAATATTTTTAGATTTATTTCCTGTTTTATTCATGTGGATATTAGTGTGTGTGTGTGTGTGTGTGTGTGTGCACGCGCGCGTATGCAAATGCCTGTATATGCACATGCATATATGTGCCCGAGGAGTCCAGAAGTCGGTGCCCTGGAGCTGGAATCACAGGCAGCTGGAGTTTGGCCAGCATATGTTCTGGGAACTGAATTCAGGGCTGCAAGGCCCCGAAGGCCTTGTGAATGATAACATAATTTTAATTTGCTTCACTTTAATGATTATGATGAGCACACATTCTGGGTGCACATATTTTGATTAATAAATAAGTATCATAAAAAGACAGAAAAAATTCACTTTGTAGCCTAAAGAACTTTATAACTGGTCAAAGGTACACCCCACTTCTGATACAAAACAGCTTCACCAGACATAATTAAAAGCATGCCTATTTCCAGAAACACATAGGCTCCAAAAGTAACTCACTTAAAAATATATATATATATATATATATATATATATATATATATATATATATACTGTTTATTATATTTGAGTGTAGGTGTACATACAAGCTATTGCATGAATGTGAAAGTCAGAAAACAAGTTATGGGAGTGGGTTCTTTCCAACCATGTGGATCCTGGGCATCAAACTTATATCATCAGACTTCTCAATAAATGACTTTACCTGTTTTAAATAAATAAATAAATAAATAAATAAATAAATATCATATCTCTTCACTTGGTTCAATCATATATAAAAGAATTTTGATGAATCACCAAAACCATAGGTTTTCTTTCTTTCTTTCTCTCTTCCTTCCTTCTTTTTTTTTTTTTTTTTTTTTTGTCTTTAGCAAATGTCCTTCCTGGGGGCTGGTGAGATGGCTCAGCGGGTAAGAGCACCCAACTGCTCTTCCGAAGGTGATAAGTTCAAATCCCAGCAACCACATGGTGGCTCACAACCATCCATAACGGGATCTGGAGTGTCTGAAGACAGCTACAGTGTACTTACATATAATAAATAAAATAAATCTTTAAAAAAAAAAAAAAGTCCTTCCTGACTCCATGTGTGGTTTACACAGTGTCTGCATATCTACTGCTGAAGGAATGGATGGGTCAGTCAGCTCAGGCTGGTTACCCGGAGCACTCAGCTTTCTGGCAGTGAAGGCTGACTATGGAGAGGTTCACTCCTGCTCAGGGTCTCCCGTCCTGTCAGAGTGGCTGAGGCTTCCCCTACATGACATCACCTTCAGTCCGGGTCTACTCTCCTAAAATCCTGTTTCTCCAAAACAATTTTATTTCAGCTTTTATTTCAACATTTATTTTTGTCAGATAACAATTGAGCTTCTTTATGGGATACATTGTGTGATGTTTTGATACCCCTATACATTATACAGTAAGTTATTAGCCATATAATAATATGTGGGTTATCCTTTACCTCAAACATTTATCAGTTCCTTAATTTTTAATCACATTTAAAAATTTTACACTGTATTTATTTCATTTTCATGATTCTCAAGTGTCATTCATTAATATTAATATTTCCTTATACTAATCAGTGAGTTTACTTTTTTCAATATTTTTGATAATCTATGAAAATATATTTTACAGATTTTGAGAAAGATTGAATGAGAAATAAAATTCCTGAATATCTAGTTAGGTTAAAAAAAAAAACTTCGTTTGTCTTACAGTTTGATAATTATATGCATTTGTGTGAATTTGTATGGAATTTTAGCTTCAAAATAATTTTCCTTTATAAGTTCAGAGAGAATAATTTATTGCTTTTCAGCAATGAAGATGAAAAATCTAAATCTGAGTTGTGGATATTTGTGGATCTTTAAAAGAGGAATTTATTTCTAAAGCTCTCAGTCCTTATCAGAATGATTTTTTAAAAACTCATTTTTATTTTAATTTATTATCTCTGTGTGTGTTGATGCATGAAGGTACTACAGCAGAAAGGTCAGAAGTCAACTTTCTATAGTAGGTCCCAGGAATCCAACTAGGCTGACAGGTTCCTATCATCTTGTTGCAAGCAGCTTTATCCTCTGAGCTAGGTGGCTGGCTCATTACCAGAATATTCTTAACTATATTTTCTGTTATTAATTTTGCTGAGAATAAAATGTAAAGATTCTGTGATTTCTTGACCTGAAGAAAAATGTCCTTGTTGTTTTTCCCTTTTATTATTATATAAATTAATTTAAATTCATTCAAGTGATCCACAAACACATTCTTTAAGAGTTCAAATATAGTGGAGCACAGAGCAAAGGTGTATGGAGTCATTCACAGTTGGTGGGTATCTTATGGACAGAAGCCGTGAGGTATACCCTGTGAGGAATATATACACGGGAGTCCAGGAGATCCCTGGAGAATCACGGGCATCCCAGTACCCATCACCTACCAAGGCTGCAGAGAACACACTGCTGAGAGTTCACCAGCTGCACGGAAGATGCTTGGTGGTGCCTCAGGTCTGCAAGCCAGGGTGGAAGGCAGTGAGGCTATTACAGTCTGACAGGAACCCAGAATAACGGAGGCCAGGTGGCAGCCCTTGACTTCTGAAAGCCAGGTGGATGCAATTATAATGAACCAGGAGTCTGGAATGACAGCCGTGGGGACTTGACCCAAAGAGAGTTATCTAGACGGCTAATTGAACAGGTTACCCCACGGGCAAAGCAGATGAAAGCAGACATGAAAACTACTTAGTTTGAGCAGACTGAGAATGAGTCACCAGAAGGCTGTGGGCAAGCACTGTAATAAAAAGCAATAATCTTTTGTCCAAATCCAAACCAAACCAGCTTTTAGACCTGGGAGCCCATTGGCTGAAGACAAGACTGGATCCATGGGAAGATGGCTCCTGTCACCTCGTGACAATTACTGTTACAGTTGCCCTCCGAATCCTTCTCTGAAAAGATCCATGGTTTTTCAAGCGACTATTCTGGGAAAGGGGAGTTCCTACAGGCAGAGAACCCGTTATTGTATTCTGTTTCATGCCAAAGTACTTCTCTTAGTTCGTTCCTCCTGTCCTGGTAAAACACTACAAACCGGGCCACTTACACACAGCAGGAATTCACCCCTCAAACTTGGGAGCTGAGAAATCCAAGATCAAAATGCCAGCAGACTGGTGTTTGGGGAAGAGTGCTTTCTGCTCTGGAGGTGGTGCCATTTTCCTGTTCTCACAGAGCAGACAGGGACAAATGAAGGCACGCTGTGCTTCATGCAGCAGGAGAGATGAAAGGTCAAAAACAAGCCAGGTGCTCCCTTCAGACTCCTTTACAAGGTGCTGATGCAACTCATGAGGGCTCTGATCTCATGACTGAATCAACTTGTAAAGGCCTTTCCACTTGTCCGTCTATCCATCTATCTATCTATGTACCTATCTATGTATATCTTTATGTACTTATCTATGTACATACCACATCACATACCACACACACACCATATACATACACACACCATGCACACATACCACACATATACAACACATTCTATATATATGCACACACACACACCACACATTCTACACAGACACACAAATACACCTCACGTACACATAACACACACACAACCACACACAACACACACACATACCACTAGTCACTTCAGAAACAGAATCATATCAACGTTCAGCTGAGTGAGCCAATGAGTTTTTGTTTGTTCGTTTTTGTTTTTTTTCGAGACAAGGTTTTTTTGTCTAGCCATGGCTGTCCTGGAACTCACTTTGTAGACGAGGCTGGCCTTGAACTCAGAAATCTGCCTGCCTCTGCCTCCCAAGTGCTGGGATTAAAGGCATGCGCCACCACTGCCCGGCTGCCAATGAGTTTTTATTGGGGTTACAACAGGAATCTAGATCAGGGGTTACTTAAATGAGCAGGGACCACTCTAAAGCAGCCGCATCACCAAAAGCCCACCTGCAATTGATGATAACTCAAGCCACAGCTCTCTGCACAGCTGACATGCAGCTCATCACCTGCAGTCCTAGATGCCTCCTCCTGGCAGACTTCCTCCGTTTTGTACTGCTGGGGAAGGGTCCCAAGAAACTTCCAAGGTTTTGTTCTCTCTGGTGCCATTTTGTTTCTCTTTAGAATGGGGGTTTTCAGTCTGTGGGTTGAAACCTCTTGGAGGTCAAATAATCTTTTCACAGGGTCCCATATCTAATATTTACATTATAGTGCTTAATGTAAAAATTCTAGTTATGAAGCAGCAACAAAGATAATTTTATAGGTGGAGGTCACTACTACATGATGAACTGTATTAAAAGATTGAAGCATTGGGAAGGTTAAGAACCGCTACTCTAGAACCTTTCCCTTCCTCCTGCAGGGAATGTTTTAATTCAGAGGAGACTGCCAGGCTCCTTCCTCTTAATATTATGACATTGTCAATTAAGTTTCACAGTATAAATTTGGGAGGACATAGTCACATTGTAGCAAGTAGTTAATCAGCAAACTTTAAAATAAAGAAATGAGTGGCTTAGCTTGTAGGTTCAGGCCTATAATCTCAACACTTGGAAGGAGCAATTCAGGGTCATTATCCAGTGTACTCTGAGTTTGAGTCTAGTCTGGACTACATACAACCTCATCTCAAATGGGAAACAAAAACAAAGAGGTAGTTTAGTTTAGGTTAAGCCCAGAGTCAAAGGTTCGTCTTCTTCTTAATAATAATAATAATAATAATAATAATAATAATAATAATTAATAATAATTGTGTCAGACTATATTGTGTCAGTATATGGGAGTCCACCAGCTCATCGGCTTCAAGGACAGAGGGGGCAATAAGCTAAGGGAATGTGGGCAATGTCTAGGAGGTAGAGAAGGCAAGAGATAGTTCCTTCCCCAGATGGCTTTTCTCTTCTGCAGAGAAGAAACAATGACTCTGCTGTCAACACAGCAAAGTCTATTTTACATGGCAACTTCTAGCACTATAAAGTAACACACGTGTGTTGTGTTTGCAACCAAGTTTCTGTGAATTTGTTATTGAAGCAGTAGGAAATGAACACATACAAGAATCCTCATCCATTTAATTTGTAAATCTGGCCACCGAAGAGACCAGATGGCCCGTAGGGGATTCCAGTAGACTAGGGCAAATCCAACCAGAAAGCAGCTACTCTTGGAGTTGTTGAGCCAAATGTGACACCACTTCAGTAGCAAATTAGCACGATCTCACAACATGGAAGATGTCACCAACTTGCTAAATGTATTCTCTATTATTCCAACTGTAAAAAAAATTCAGATTTTGTGAATATTCACACGGAATGTGAATATGTATATTTACAGTTTTTACCCAGGGCTATTTAAAATCTATTGTGATCTTTTATAGGATGGTGTATCATAATATATTCTGAGGAAACTGGATTGTGTGGCTATCCTTCAAAACAATCTACTGACATATACTATGCTTTGATGAGTGGTAGGAGTTAACGTCTATGTGCCTGATGGCCAAAGACAAACTTTACCAAGTCTCAAGAGTATATTACATTGGAAACGATTTTTGAAAACTCAATAGTCAGGATAAGCCAAAGTATTCCTTCAAAACAAAAAAACAAGCGATTGAGTCTTGCACCTTCCAACACATGGGGAAGGAGAAACAATACCCAAAGCCCTCTTTGAGTTACAGGAGGTAGCATATTCTATACCTGGGAAAGCTACTCCCAAAGCTACCATCATTGAGTAGATCCAGAACAAGAAAGAGCTGTACTTACTGTAGATCCCTGCTACAATGGAGGCATCTCTGTGGCTGAGACCAA
Source organism: Mus minutoides (assembly GCA_902729485.2). Classification (NCBI taxonomy): domain Eukaryota; kingdom Metazoa; phylum Chordata; class Mammalia; order Rodentia; family Muridae; genus Mus; species Mus minutoides. The sequence goes on along the minus strand of LR753352.1, from coordinate 1,096,133 downwards.
GCGATCTGGCAAGTCTCTATGATATTAGAGATGGATGAATGGGGGAAACAGAGGCTGAGTGGAGCTTCTGGTCAACCCACTGTGGTGGAATGTGTGCAGGCCCTTGGGGCCATGGAGGCAGACCACGCCTTAGTAGAGAATAGCACTCCTTCTGAAAATGAACTCCTGCTATGCAGTTGGTGTTAGATGGGGCGGCGGTGCATTCCTGGACAAATCATGCCAAACCAGCACAGATCGCACATGTGAGAGGACTTTATTGACTGAGGCACCTCTGAAGGGGAGTGAGGGGAAGAAGTGAGGAAGAGAGAAAGGTCTATGGGTCGAGGTCCTTGTCTTTTATGTAGTATTGCAGGTAACTAATGCATGTGACCCGCAGGTGATGCAGGTAACACATGCGCAGGGGGGTGGGGGGTTCCATGGCAGCGGACGCAGGAGGGTCGTTGTTTTTTTGGGTTTTTTTTTTGTTTTTTTTTTTTGCCTAGGGATGACGTTGTCATTGGGTTCCAAAGCTGGCTGTAAACAGCTTCTGGTTGTCCGGGGGTGGTTCTGATGCTAACAGTTGGGGTTTGGTCCAGATGGAGCATCTGGTACCATGAGAGACCAAGTAATTCCAACTATGCTTCCTTTTAAAATTATTTTTATTTTATTATTTTATGTTGATGAAGTGTTTTGCCTGCGAGTATGTCTATGTACCACTTGCACGCCTGGTGCCCAAAGAGAACAGAAAAGGGCCTGAGCACCCCTGGAATTGGAGTTACAGATTGTTGTGAGCTATTAGGTGTGTATGCTTGGAATTGAACCTGGGTCTTCTGCAAGAAAAAGTGCCCTTAACCACTGAGCAACTGCTCTAGCCACCAACGATGTTAGATGTTATTTGGAACCAGGTTCTGTTTTACCAGACTGTATGGTAGGGTAGGCTCAGTAGGGATCTATTGTTGGAAAAAAAATAGTATATACAGGTAGAAGGATGAGCTTGTGGACAAAACCTTCCTAAACAAGTGCACCAGAACCTGTGGACATAACCTTCATAATCTTCATAAATAAATACACCAGGACCCGAGTGGCCCACTACCCTAATTCCAGTGTCCCATCCTCCATTCATCCCTATAGCTGCTTGCAAGATCCTTTACAGCCAACAGAGCTTCACAAATAAGGTAGCTGCGTGTGTGAGACAGGAGTTGAAAGGATGGTGGTCTGGGCAGAGAAGCTCTCTGTGCATCTTGCCTGAAGAAGAGGCTTGGGATTACACACACACACACACACACACACACACACACACACACACACGTGTTGGGGTCCGAACTACCTGCAGTCTGGCCATAATCAGTCTGGGTTCCCTAGAAGGCAGGCTGGGGACTAAACGGGAGGACTAGCTGGGAGAGAAAAGAAAACATTGAGACGAATCACTGATCAAGGCATGTCTGTTCGTTTTTGTTTTTGTTTTTGTTTTTGTTTTTGTTTTTGTTTTTCAAGACAGGGTTTCTCTGTGTAGCCCTGGCTGTCCTGGAACTCACTCTGTAGACCAGGCTAGTCTTGAACTCAGAAATCCGTCTGCCTCTGCCTCCCAAGTACTGGGATTAAAGGCGTGCGCCACCACGCCCAGCAGCATGTCTGTTATTTACTGAAAAATCTTTCTTGGTTAAAAGAGAGTGGAAAAGGGTAGACCAGGCCAACCCATTCTTAGGGCCCCTGGCTCCATCTTGGCGAGCATGTGGAGCCGCCTGGAGCCACCGTGCAGGAGGCGTCTTCTTCCTGGGACGTCCAGGCAGTTCTGGGCAGGGCGGCAGGGCCTTGGTAGTTCCATATCAAAGGGAGCCAGCCTAGCTGGAAGTGGCCTGGGAGCCCAGCCTCAATGGGGGCAGGTCTGAATTCTGGAGGCTACACACATGTGCAACAAATAATCACCAAAGAGCATTCATCATGAACGAATAGATAAAATTACTTGGCCATTTGACATCAGCTAGCCTTGTCCATCAGCAGATAGTTGTTACGGTATGAGAGGTGACAGCCCTGCTAGTGTGTTATAGCATGAGTTGGTTGTTACTGCCAATCAGGGAAAGGAACGCTAAGTCTTCAGTATGTATGTCACTGTTCTTCAAGAAGACTAGGCCACCATTTGGTGTGAGTTAAGTACCAGTTTCTTTCTTCATTGGAAGAGTCAGGCATTTGTTTTAACAGGAAGCATCAAGTATTATGAGGGCTGATGGATGTTTTCTGCCCAGAGATTGTAATCAATGAGGTGGTCTGAGACTTTATGAAGTTCCAGCACACCAGGATGGCATTTCAACTGGGTAACACTGCACAGGACCAGGAGAACACCCCCAGCCCTCCATCTATACAGAAGTCAGCTCGTGATCATGAAACTTTAGGGTACCAATCAGGAACTTATAGTTCAGCAGATTCAAGCACAGCATACTGAAGATGCAGGTTAAGCCACAACCCACAGGGCCACTCTGTGCCCTCTTCAGCCCCGTGTGAGTACAGAGGGTCAGGGGCAGTAGCATAGCAGCCACAGTAATCACCACCTTCATTCACTGGGGACTGAAAAGCATGGTCATTTCAGATGGGCAAAGGGCACTTTTTAACAGCCAGAGTGCTCCATAAGACTGCTGAGAGTGGATGGCTACACTGCAGCTCAATTTTCTCCCCATACTCTCCTACAAGTACAGAGTCTTAATAATATAACATGTAGCAAACTCTGTAAGTCTGCTCCAAAAACCCAAGCTTCAAAATTTCACCCCTGCTTTCCTCTCTCTGCTCACTCTCTGCTCTCTCTGCTCACCCCCCCCCCCCACACACACACTATGGACAACTTAAGTTTTTCAGAAGCTAAATGGGATTGTTGTATATTTTTGTTTGACTAGATAAACCTGTGATTGGCATCTTGGAAGTTTTTGGGTTTTTTTTTTTTCATACAATAAAATTCAGGCTTTCAACGTACACATCTCAATAAGGTTTGACAAATAAAATATATCTTCATTCGGCTTTCCAGTAAATTCTTTCACACCCATCTTTCAGTGAGTCTCATTTTCCTAGCACCAGGTTTTGATCTGACTGTGGTTCCTATAGATTTGTTTTCCCATAGTGTTATAGGAATGAAATCATATGAGATATATGTAGACCTTGTGGATTCTTACTCTTATCCTAGCAGTGTGCAATCAAGATGTATTCATGATATTGATACTGCAATTTGTGCGTGCATGGGTGCGCATGTGTGTGTGTATGTGTGTGTGTGTGATGTGCACATTTATGTGGGTACATAGATTTGTGCATATAAAGTACATAGATGTGTATATGTGTGTCCATACACTGAAGCCAGAGATCAATATCAGTGTTTTGAAATAGAGTCTAAGCTCATCAATTCAGATGTGCTGGCTGGCGAATGAGCTGCTGGGAGCTACCTGACTGCCCTGCTAGCACTGAGATTACAAACCCAAGCCAGTGTGCAGGGGTTTTGTTGTTGTTTTGTTTGTTTGTTTGTTTGTTTGTTTGTTTTTTCAAGGGTGCTGAGTTTCTGGACTCAGGTCCTCTGCTCTGCTGCTTACCTTTGCCAACTTGACACAAGCTAGTGTCATCTGAAAGGAGGGGTTCTCAATTGAGAAAATGCCTCTAAACGATCCCAGTGCAGAACATTTTCTTAATTAGTGATGGATGTGGTGTCATCCCTGGGTTGGTGGTCCTGGGTTCTGAGCAAGCCATGATTAGCAAGTAGTGCCCCTCCATAGCCTCTATTGACCAGTTTGAGTTTCTGTCCTGACATCCTTCAAAGATGAACAGTGATAAGGAAGTATAAGCCAAATAAACCCTTTTCTCCCCAAGTTGCTTTGGTCATGGTGTTTCACCATATCCATTGTAACCCCAACTAAGATAGGTCCTTTATTGACTGTCTGCCCAGCCCAAGGTTGGTTTGTTTATTTGTTTGTGTAATTATTGAGTAATATTCTATTTTTGGATGTATTTTAATTTGCTAGTATTATCCATTTACTAGTTCAAGAACATTTGTGTTGTTTATGACTTTGGGCTTTTATTTTTTCTGTTGCTATAAATATCTGTGAAAAATCTTTGTGACATTGTATTTCTCTAAATCTGGGAAAACATCAAGAGTGGGATTTGTAGGTCATTTGTTAAGTAAAGATTTAATTTGGAAAAAAAAAACCTGTAAAACTTTTTCAAAGGAAAGGATGTGCTTGGGAGCCTACCAAGCCGGGTGGGAGGCCCCAGTGGCCCCACACTCTCTTCGGCAATTGGCATTTTCAGGTTTTACTTTAAACTGTTCTAGGCAGTGCATAATCTACTTCACTATAGCTCAATATGGATTTTCCCAGTGACAAATATTGTTAAATATCTATTTGTGAAATTACAATAGTCAAATGAGTCTTGAAGTATCTATTTAAGTTTTGCTTATTTTAAAATTAGGATATCTATTTTTCATTGACTAGTTACCATATTTCTTTATATATTCTGGATGTAATTTCTTAATTAAATATGCTGTTTGTAAGCCTTTTCTCAATCTGTAATTTTATTTTCACAAACAAGTTCTTTTAAAAAAACAGACCATGGATCATGTTCAACTCTAAAATGGCTGGTGGATCTGGTGAGATGGATAAATGGTTAAGGAACACTGACTGTTCTTCCAGAGGACCTGTATTCAATTCCCAGCAATTCACATAGTGGCTCACAACCACCTCTAACTCAGTTCCAGGGCATACAGTGCCCTCTTGTGGCCTCTGCCAGCACCAGGGTCTCAAGGTATGCCAACATGCAGGCAGGCAAAAATGGCCCTCCAACAACTGAAATAAACTAAAAATTAGAATGCCGTGTGCCTTTTGTGATCTAGCTGAAAACCCTGACCACTTCAGGACCACAAAATTTTATACTGTGGTGTTTAGGCTATTACGACATTAACTTTTAGTTTGTATCTGCAATTTATTTCAAGTTAACGTTTGCACCTGGAGTGAAGCAAGAGTTGAGAGTTGTTATTTTTACACTCAGATAACTAATTGTTACATCATTTGTTGCCTCAAAAACTATCATTTCACCTTATTTTGGAGAGATAAGCAATTGGCCATATTTCTGTGTCTATTTCTGAAGTTTGCCACTCCAGGGACTTATGCATCTTAATTGTTTTATGTATAAGACAAATGTTACATTATCTTGATAACTATGATGTGATTGCAAGGCTTGAAATCAGGTAGTATTGTGAGCCCTCAAACATTCTTCCTTAAAAACATTTTGTTTGGTTAACGCCTCTGTATTATTATATAAATCTTATAAACTTCTGCTTCTGGCAAAGATGGTCTTACCGGGACCTGATTTACCTCTTAACATCTAGAAAATTGAATAAAATATGTGAAAGTATAGTGGTGCATAGCAGTGATCATTGAAAGAGAAGAAACAAATGAGGTAAGCCACCTAATTGCAATTCTCCCACCTGGAGAGAGTTTCCAGGTCACAGAGCAGACAAAGGGCACCCAGCAGCGGCTGTCTCCCTGCTGTGACAGAAACTCTGGAGAGCCTTGAGAGGACAATCAGGAGAGTTCCCCAGGCAGACTGCAAAGGAGGAGAGAGCTGCCAAGGTTTCACAACTCTGCAGAGGGTCCTGTAGTCTTCAGCTGAGTACAGATGTGTGTGTGTGTGTGTGTGTGTGTGTGTGTGTGTGTGTGTGTATTTTTATCTATGACTATAGATAGAAAGATTACTACCTGAACACAGCAGAAGAAAAAATTTAAGTATCCACACAGGCCCTAAAATCAAACAAGTTTTATCATTGAGAATGAACAGCCCCATAGTTCATAGAGCATTGGTAGGGAATTCAGAATAAAGAACAAAGATCAAAAACCTTTTTCAAAAAACATGAGACTATCCAGCCCTGAACAAGGTGAATTTTACAGTGTAATGCTCCCTTCTCCAACTAAAAGCACCATGCTTGTCTGTCTGAATGCTCACCCAAGGCTATCTATGCCCCAGTAATGAGAACCAGCGAGTGATGGGTTAACGGATGAAGAGATGGTTCTTGATTGTTCAAGTGGGCCTGTAACTGTAATTATGTTTCCTTAGAAGAGAGAAGAGAGAGATGTGAATACAGAAAAAGGGAATGTGTCTCCGAAGCAGTTTGGTTTTGAAGGTTGTCTGAGTCCAGGAACCAAGGTGTATACACAGGATACTATTCTAGACCTGAGCTTGCGGTGGAAGTGGGGAGGGTGGGGGTGGGGCGATTCCCCTCTGAGCCTGAGAATGAGCACAACTCTGAGGACTCCTTGATTTCAGCCCAGTGAAGCTGACTTAGACAATGCATATATGTTATTTGCACAGCCAAGTTGTAGTTATTACAGTATCTGTAGGAGATTAATAAGAATTTCCATGTCAGGAGTGAAGTAATACTTAATAAGCACCTTAACTTGTGGGGGTTGTTTTGGAATTGGGTAACAGGGTGAGGCTGAAGAAGGTGGAGAAGCAGTAGGAAAGGCATGGGCTGCTTTCAAAAGACTCTTGGAAGAAGAGTCAATGTTTAGTGCTCTGCCAAGTGGTAACTCGGGAGGAGGCCAAAAACATAATTTCAAAAACTGGGATGTAAGAAATAGATTGTCATGGTCCATTCCCAATGAGATACACTTAGAGTTCATGGGAGTCATAGATAAGCAGGGTGCGCTGTGCTTCCTTACCTAGCAGCTGGCAAGTGCTTGTCTCAGAGGACACAGGGTCTGAGAGGGACTGAGCTCAGGATCAGACAAGGGTGGAGACAGCCTCAACACTTAAAGAGTGCTTACTGGGTGATGCTTTTGTCTGAAGCTAGTCTGATGGGGACTTTGGCACAAGTCCTGGCTTAGAAGAGAATGCAGACTTTCTTGTAATCTGGGAATTAAAAAAAAAAACACTGGCCATTTTTGCCTTTTCTATATGCTGGTATGTCCTTCTCCAGAGCTGTGTTTTAAAAACCATGTTGTTCTATACAGAGAAACCCTGTCTTGAAAAACAAAACAAAACAAAAAACAAAACAAAAAACCATGTTGTTTTTAGTCTCCTGAATGTGTTGTTATCTTATTCCCAGCAAGAGGAAATGGTATATGATGTCAAACATTTTACCTGAACTGTGTCTGGAGGTTGTGTGGAAAAGTGTTGCTAAGTAATCTACTTGGTCCTGTAACTGAGCATATTTCAAAGAAAATTTATAGAAAACACAACATGTTTTTTTTCCCTTGTTGGTTATCGTAAAATGAGAAATGGAAAGAGAGAAATTAAGAGAAGGACTTTTAGGAAAAATTGCAATGAGGTCTTATTGATTTAGAACAATTTTTTAATCACATATAAATTACAAAATATGGTATGATTCAGATCTGACTGCTAAGAAATCATGTCATGTTCTGAAGAGACAGCCAAGAATATGGCTTTTCAGCTTTTGCTGAAAGAATTCAATCTTTGTCTCTTTGAGTCTTCTTTGTCTTTGTTTCTCTGACTCTCTCACAATCACAGATATACACAGACACATACACACACACACCCAGACCCAGATACACAGACACACAGACACACACACACACAGACACACAGACAGACACACACAGACACACACACAGACACACACACACAGACACACACAGACACACACACACACACACACACACACACACACACACACACTTTGCTATGTAGCCTAGGCTGGCCTCTAACTCATTATCCTCCTGTTTTAGCCTCTCAAGTCTTGGACTTACAGTATGCGAGACCACACCATCTTACAATAAATTCTCTCTGGGAGAAATTACATATATTAAACTCAAATTCATAGGCCTCCTGAACACTCCCAGCAAAAGTTAAGAACATCTTTTTTTTTTTTTTTTTTTGTATTGTTGGATTATATGTGACAGGCATGATAGAAAGAAAGAAGGGAGTTAAGCCCCCAAAGTTCTAGAAAGAGAACAGGCTAATCTAATTACTTAACAGTAAATGTCCCTTGGCCTTCAAGGCAAAGGGTAGAGGATGTGAGGATGATGCTATGAGTCTGTCACCAGCGCCAGGAGGGTTGATTTCTGTAGCATGTAGTTTCTGTAGCATGTAGTTTCTGTAGCATGTAGTTTTTGTAGCATGTAGCTTCTACTATTCCACTTTAAGCTCCGGATGGACTGTGCTATCAGCCACGGTCCTGATTCCCTTCGATCTGCACATGAAAGACATCCACACACAGAGCTCACCTTATGGCTCAATGGCTGGGCACCTCTAAGCCTCCCGTCGCTAACGTGCCCTTACTCCTTGCTCAACCCCTAAATCTGCCCTAGCTTAGTTATACTTCTAATCTCCCTCCTACTACCTCAGGCCCAATCGGGGAAGCGGCCAATGGCTACTTTACCTGAGATCTCGCATAGCTGGTGGCTCTATCTTCCTCGAAGCATGGCAAATCTCTTTCCTGTGTCTCCTAGCCTACCTGCGGGGAACCTAAAGTCCTGCCTCTTCTGCCAGCCATTGGCTGCTGGCATCTTTATTGGCCAATCAAGAACCAATTGGGGAACAGGACCTTCGGAATTCATAGGCAGATTCCTGCTCAAAGCATCAGAACCTCCTACAGATCCGGCTCATCAGACTGGCTAGGTGAGTGTACCCATGAGTCCCTCTTCAAGTTTCAGGCTTGGTCAGAGGACCAGCTTCCCAGAAAGAGGAATACTCTTGTTCTTTAGTTAAGGGTCTTTGAGTGGCTAGAATCTCCAACCTGGTTCTCTAGAATAATGGTGATAATTCAAATCATGAAGCCTTAGACCCAGAGAGTAGAACGTGGTCAGCAGGGACAGCCGTGAGTCATGAAGGATTGCTCCCATGTCCAAAAAACTAATGGAATTCGCCCATTCTGGCTTTAAAATTGCTCAGAAACAGTTCTTCTTTCCAATTTATCTTTTGAGAATATTTATGTATGGCATCATTTGCCCATTTACCTATTGTAATTTTTAAGAAGACCATTTATTTTTAGTTTCACGGGTCAACACATGGTGGAAATTTTTACTGCAAGTGGATTGTACCCAGAGTCTCAGCCATATAAGATACAGATGAAGAGATGTGAATTAGTTGTTCATATTAGACGAGATTCGATGAGTACTGTGCTGTGACACAGGAGGCTGGGATGGAGAGCAGCATCTGTGGACATTGGGACATTGAGACCCTCTCATAGTCTCCTGTGTGGTGGTGAATTTTCAGGACCATGCTGGTCTCCTTAGAACCTTGCTCACTGCTTCCAGAATCATAACCAGACTCCTGGCACACAATACATTAGATAGTGAGATAAAGTGATCCCCAAGCAGGTACCACACATACCAAATAATCATATCACTTTCAGAAATACCTCAGAATTTAAGAGCCTTAGGCCAAGATTTCCAAAACCTTCAGATTATAAATATTTTTTATGTATACCTTCTCTGCTAAATGATGCTAGGTTTCCTTGGGAATCTAAGATGAAGATTTATTTTATGTGTAGTTTTGGCAGGCCATTCCTTACTCAAAAGAACATCACCCTGTCCTTCATTCCAGGGCTCTGGTTGAGGGGCTAAAATCCTCTCTGTAACTCAAGTCAAACTTCTTTCATTAAACTTCGTATGTTCCCACTTATATAAATTAAGGGAATCTTTTAAACACACTACCTGTTTATCTTAGTCCTCAGAGCACAGACATCCATACTTCTGCCACAGCTTCTGTATCATGATCATAGCAGCCTTGGCTGTGAGTATCAACTTTTGTGCCCTGGCACTCACTAAAGAACTGTATTTATTTATTTTAAGCTATTTATAGTTGTTTTATTTTTCATCTCTTCTTTCTCTCTCTTTTTCTTAGATAGCTGGAAGTCATTTTTATTCTTTATTTTCCCATTAATTAATTTATTCACATCACCTACCAATCACTACCCCCTCCCAACTCCCCCCTCCCAAGTCTTTCCCCCTTCCCCTTCTCTGAGAGGGTGGAGGCCACCCTGGGTATTCCCTCCATCCTGGTACATCAAGTCTCAGCAGAGTTAGGTGCATCCTCTCCCACGGAGGCCAAATAAGGCAGCCTGGTTAAAGGAACAGATTCCACAGACAGACAACAGCTTTATGGATAGCCCTACTCCAGTTGTTAAGGGACTCACATGAAGATTGAGCTGCACATCTGCTACATGTGTTGGGGGTGGGGAGGAGCTAGGTCTGGACTGTGTATGCTCTTTGGCTGGTGGTTCAGTCTCTCAGAATCCCCGAAGATCCAGGTTACTTGACTCTGTTGGTCTTCTTGTGGAGTTCCTATTCCCTTCAGGGCTACCAGTCCTTTCCCTAAATCTACCATAAAAGTCCCTGAGCAGCATTCAATGTTTGGCTGTGGGTCTCTGCATCTGTTTTAGTCAGCTGCTGGTTGGAATCTCGCAGAGGACAGTTATGACAGACTGCAAACATAACAGAGTGTAATTAATAGTATCAGAGATTGGTGATTGCCCATGGGATGGATCTCATGTTGGGCCAGATATTGGTTGGCCATTCCCTCAGTCTCTGCTCCATCTTTGCCCCTGCATTTCTTGTAGACAGGACAAATTTTGGGTTCAAAGTTTTGTGGGTGGGTTGGTGACCTTATCCCCCCACTGGGTTCCTGTCTGGCTACAGGAGGTGGTCTCTTCATGCTCCAGATCCCCACTGTTATGAGTCTTGGCTAAAGTCACCCCATAGCCTCCGGGGAGCCTTCCCCATCCCAGGTTTCTGGCACCTCCTAAAGATGGCCCCTACCTCCTGACTCCACCAACTACGGATTTCCATTCATTCTCCTGGCCTTCTAGTCTTCTCTCCTATCTCTCTCCACACCTCATGCAGACCTCCTCATCCCTCTCCCCATTTCCTCTCCCACCCAGTTTCTTCCCTCCATCTGCCTCCTATTTTATTTTATTTCCCCTTCTAAGTGAGATTCAAACATCCTTGCTTGGGTCTTCCTCTTGTTTCGTTTCTTTAAGTCTGTTCTTTTTCTTTTACTGAAAATAGGTATTTTTTTATACAATATATTCTAATTACAGTTTCATCTCCCTCAACTTCTCCCAGTTCCTTCCCATCTTCCCTCCCCTCCAGACTGGCAACCTTTCTTTTATAAGAAAAAAAAAATCAGTCATTTAAGGGATACTAATAAAATAAAATAAAAATAAAATAAAGCAAAGCAAATCTGAATAGGTCTAAACAAACAGAAGAACAGCCAAAGAAAAGGCACTAAAAACACATATAAATGCAGAGAGACACAGATTCACATACACAGGAATCCCATAAATGTACAAAACAGGAAGCCATGACACAAGCACAAACAACCCTCACAGCATTGTGAGAAGAAGATGCCACTGAATTCGTTTTGTGTTGGCCATTTATAGCAGAGCATGGGACCCACCCTTAAGTCTCCTTGGAGAAGACTTATTTTTCAATGCAAGTAGTTATCAACTGCAGATAGTTCAGGGTTAAGGATGGGGCATGTGTCCACTTGTCTTTTCTGCTTGAGGACTCCATCCTACGCAGATGCAAGCGAATCTCATGCATGCTGCCTAAGTCTATGAGCCTTATGTGCGCTGGTCCTGCCTTGTTTAGAAGGCCTTGTTCTCCAGGTGTCCCGCATCCTCACAGGTTCTTATACTCTGTTACTCCCTTTTTCTGATCCCTCACTGCTGGGGCTTTATGAAAACATTTTATTTTTAAAATTCTAGACTCTGGAACTTAGAGTGGTGTTTTAACTTTTTCATTTCCAGCATCCTACTTTTCTTCGTTTAAACAAATTATTTTAAGATGTCTGTTGCTCATTTCTTGCTCCTGAAGCCATATTACATTATATCACCTAACGTTGGAAAGGCAACTTTTGATTATCAAATTTCCCACTGTTTTAGGCTTTTGTCATGAAATATACTTTAAATGAGGCATCATTTAAGGGAATGATTTTAAACTTAAAAAATTATATATATAATGTTTTTATCCTTAGTCAGGCATATTTTACTGTAGGCACTAGAAAATTCATTGTAGGGACATTTTTTTTCTTCTTTGAATTGAATTTTATTTTATGGACTAATAACATGGATACTATTTGTAACTCTGGTGGTTTGAATATGCTTAGTCCAGGGAGTGGCATTATTGGCCTTGTTGGAGTAGGTGTGGCCTTGTTTGAGAGGTGTGTCACTGTGGAGGTGGGCTTTGAGACCCTCCTCCAAGCTGGAAGTCAGTCTTCTTCTGGTTCCCTTTTGAACAAGATGTAGAACTCTGAGCTCCTTCTCCAGCACCATGACCACCTGGATGCTGCCATGCTTCCTGCCTTGATGATAATGGACTGAAGCTCTGAACCTGTAAGCCAGCACCCAATTAAATGTTGTCCTTATAAGAGTTGCCTTGGTCACGGTGTCTCTTCACAGCAGTGGAAACCTAACTAAGACAGTAAGCATTCCAAGTGTTTAAAGAAACAAATGCAGAGGCTGAGGAGATGGCTCAGCGGACAAAGCACTTGCTGGGCAGGTGTGAAGGTCAGAGTCTGGACCATGTAGTCCCAGCACCTGGGAAGCTTGTGAGACTCACTGGAATGTGTGAGCTCTGTGCTCAATGAGAATCCAGGTTTGAACACTGAACCAAAGGACAAACGAGGAAAGCACCAGATGTCAACCTCCTGCCTCCACAGGCATGCACACACTCATGTGCATCTGCACATGTGTGTGTCCAAACACACACACACACACACACACACACACACACACACACACACACACACACACCCCTGCACACAAACCCAAATCCATCATCCACATTTTGCAGTCTAAAAGATCTGCTTTGTTCATATACAACGGTATCAAAATTCTGTTCTTGTCTCTTCCATATTTGAACTGAAATAAAAGAACTGTCCTCACCATTTCACCATTTTGTTTCATTTCCTACTCTCCCTTCTTTCCACACCTCTTATTAATTTCGGTTATTGTTATTGTCATTGTTGTCGTCGTCATCATCATCATCATCATCATCATCATCATCATCATCATCATCGACAGAGGCTTACTATGTAGCCCTGGCTGTCTGGAACTCACTATGTAGACCAGGCTGGTCTTGAACTTGCAGAGATTTGCCTGCCTTTGCCTCCCAAGTGCTGAGATTAAAGACATGTACTACCATGCCCAACCCACTACTTTTATTCTTCAATCATAATTTCTGGGCTTATCTTTTTCTGGATGTTAATTCTAGATTATTATTTGCTTATCATTGAGTTCCCTATTTATTGTCTTACTTCAAAATTATATTGAATTTTGATTTTAATAATACCTTTGCTTTTAAAAACTAGCACCTCTCTTTCACCATTGCTTTTTAGTATGCACAGTCTTTACTGGCTTAAGATAGTTCTCTAGAAATTTATTATTATTATTATTATTAATTTGCTTCTTGGCTTTTTCAGCAGCAACTTATCTGAGGTTGTGAAAACTTTTTTTTCTTCCAGAAGTATGAATGTGGCTGATAAGGAATTGACTCTTCCTCTGCATCTTGAAAAGAATGTACATATATATATATTTTTTTTTCTTTTACTCCCAGTATTTCATGTGAGAAACCCGATGTGATTTTTTTGTGTTAAGCTCCTCCCATCCACACATTAATGCTTGTTAGTATGAGGTTTTGTTAATAATTTTATCAGATTTTGTGCAAACCTGTGTCATTTTAAAAAGTAGTTATGCCCAGTACGTTTATTCTGTTGCCTCTTACCACTTTCCTTTAAGCCATTTGAAATCTCCTTTTTGTTTACTTGTTTTGATTCTTCTGTACCATTCTGTTTTGAGACTCGTGGCTCTTGACTTTTATCTGAGGGTTCTGTTGCCAGGACTCCTCTAATGATCGTCTACATTTTGGACTTTGTTTGTGGGAGCACCCACCCTATTTAGTTGTTTCCACATGAAATTTGAAATGTTTCCAGATAAATCATTTTGGTTCTCTGGTTTCTCAATGTTTTCTGGCATGACATTAACTTCCAAATATACTATTTTAACTGATTCCTCTCTACATGTTAATGCTTCAATGGGCCATGGCCATCCTGGATTTTGCCTTGGTTTTCCTTGTTCAAGTATTTAACCCATTAAAAAAAATAAGTTGAGATCCCCTTTGCGCTTCAATAAGTTACTGAGCATGTGCAGTCGGCGGCCAGCTCTTTCAGGGAATGATGGATGGGCAGGTTCCTCTGAGAATGACTCCCAGTGGCAGAAGTGGAGCATTTTGTTGCACTGGTCCCAACAGCCAGCTGCTCCAGTAGATGCAAAATCAGTCCAGGTCACGCCAGCTTCTGCTAAGTGATCTGCCCTCTCCTTCCTGGCTGGCTTTTGATCCTTTCAGCTTTGCAAATAGATCAGTAACTATTCAAACCAGGCCAAGCAAACTGTCTCCCTTAGATGCTAAATCAAAAATAGGCCAGACTTCAGTTCCCTTTCTACTCTTTAAACCCTGTCCATATCAGCTGTTTGTCCTACAGAATGAGCTGGAAAAATCAGAGGCTGTGTGCTCCCCTCATCTTCCCGAATGGGCTCTGTGCTCTCCTCATGCTCCCTCAGAGGCTGTGTGCTCCCCTCATGTTCCCACAGAGGCTGTGTGCTCTCCTCATCTTCCCTGATGGGCTGTGTGCTCTCCTCATCTTCCTGCAGAGGCTGTGTGCTCTCCTCATGTTCCCACAGAGGCTGTCTGCTCCCCTCATGTTCCCTCAGAGGCTGTGTGCTCTCCTCATGTTCCCTCAGAGGCTGTGTGCTCTCCTCATGTTCCCTCAGAGGCTGTGTGCTCCCCTCATGTTCCCTCAGAGGCTGTGTGCTCTCCTCATGTTCCCTCAGAGGCTGTGTGCTCCCCTCATGTTCCCTCAGAGGCTGTGTGCTCTCCTCATGTTCCCTCAGAGGCTGTGTGCTCTCCTCATCTTCCTGCAGAGGCTGTGTGCTCTCCTCTTGTTCCCACAGAGGCTGTGTTCCCTCATCTTCCCCAGAGGCTGTGTGCTCCCTTCATCTTCCTCACCATCACTGGCTTTCTCTGACAGAACTATTGGTACAGTGATCCTGTTCTTTTATTGGTCTGAGTTTTGATGACATTCTCACTTATATCTCCAGTCTACTGCATATGCTTCAGTTATTTACAATTTATTGTGTAGAACTTCTATTACGTTTTTTTTTTTCTTCTGCAAGCATATCTTTATTTTCTAAAAGATTCTTTATGTGTCTGGGTGCTTTTTATTCTTTTCTCCAAAGACATAGTAGCCTGGGTTGCCTTACAGAAATGCTGCCCTTTCAAGTATCTCTGAGGATAAAAATTCAACTTAAAAAATCACCTTGTTTCTTATATGCTGGTTTTCTTTTTTTAAACTCCAAGATTCCTTATGGCATTTAGTTATCTTTGCATTGCTCTTTCAAGCTATGTTTATTTTCTTGACTTTATCTTGATTGTGGTCATCTATTCCTATCTGAGGAAGGTCTGGGCTAAACACTGGGGCAGCTGATGCACAGTTCTGGGAACTCTCCATGCATCTTCCCTGCCTAGTGGGTGTATCTGAGATGCCAAAGTGAGGTAGTCCAGTTATGCAGGTAATCATGCAAAGGCAGGGCAGGCAGGAAAGCTGCCAACCCCTGTGACTGATAAAGGTAGAGAGGTAACCTTGGGCATAGGGTTCTGTTTTTTTTTAATTTAATTAATTTATTATCTATTTTTAAAAATATGCATTGGTGTTTTGCCTTCATGTATGTCTGTTGTCTGTGCTGGGCCAGGGTGTCACTTCTTAGAATCACAGACAGTTGTGAGCGGCCACGTGGGGGTTGGGAGTTGAACCTGGGTCCTCTGGAAGAGCAGTCACTGCTCTTAACCATTGAGACATCTCTCTAGTCCAAGATTCTGTTTTAAAAATCTGTTTAAAAATCTATTTTAATTGTTATAATTGCACATATTTACAGAATGTTTTTAATATTTCCATGTATGTATACAACATGTGGTGATAAATCAGGTTTACTATTATTTTCAAAAGTATAAACATTTACATTTTTGAGAATTAAGTTTATTCTTTTACTTTGAAGTATATAAGTTACTGGTGTGTACATGAGTCACCCCACCCTGCTGCAGAACATTGGAAGTCATTCCTCTTATCCCAATGTAATTTTGTAGCCTGGGTCTCTCTCTGTCTCTGTCTCTGTCTCTGTCTCTGTCTCTCCCTCTCTCTGACACCCTTCCAAAACTCTGGTGACCACTATTCTAGTGTATAACTTCAAGATCAACATTTTTAGTTTCGCTGTAGTGTGTATGTGTGTATGTGTGTAATATATGTAGAATCCAGAGGACAACTTCATCTGTTGTTCCTCCTAAGGTGCTACCCTTCCTGATTTTCTTCTGAGGTGAGGTCTATTGCTGGGACCTGGGCTCACTGACTACACTAGGCTGGCCGGCCTGTGAGCCCTGCGGATTTGCCTGTCTCCACCTCCACAGTGCTAGGATTAAAAGCACACTCCTCAGTGCCAAGCTTTTTATGTGGAGGGTGGGGTTGAGCTCAGGACCCTATGCTTGGCATGCACCTTATCGTCATCCCTCTGGCCCCTTGGGTAGATGGCTTAATACTCTAAGTGCAATTAATGAAGACATCTGCTGCTCAGAGTTATTGTGTTTTGTTTTAATATGATGTAGGTAGCCAATTAGGAAATTCCCCACCCTTACACTGGCAACGAAAAGAAGTGATTATGAGCTCTCGGACTGCAGAGGGTAAGAGAGCAGACTGCAGAACCAACACAGCTTCTGGGACAGACCCCTGTTTTGGGCTCTAGACATCCGGGTACCTTCCCCACCAGAGGAGAGGTGGCTGCACAGGAGTGCTCTGACCCCCCAGAGCAAGTGAGGGAGCCATCTTGTCTCCCGGGTCCCTCTGAGACCAGTTTGCACAGATCAGCTCACGGACTGCAGAAGCGACACAGCTTCTGGGACAGGCAGAAGTGAAACAGCTTCAGGGACAGACCCCCATTTTGGGCTCCAGCCATCTGGGCACCTTCCCTGCCAGAGGAAAGGTGACAACCTGGGAGGGCTTTGACCTCCAGGGCATGTAAGGGAACCATCTTGTGTCTTGGGTCCCTCGGAGACCAGTCTGTGCAGGTGAGCACACAGACTGCAGAGGCAACCCATCTTCTGGGGCAGGCCTTGTTTCAGGCCTTCATCTTTAGCCAGGAGGCCCGCCTGAATGCCAGACCTCTGTGCACCTTCCCTGCAAGAGGAGATGAAGAGAGTACTCTGACCACTGAGACTGAGAAGAGAGCTGGACTCCCAGGACAGCTGACAGAGGCTAACAGAATCACAGGAGGAACAGGCTCCAGCCAGAGACAACTATAACAACTAACACCAGAGATTACCAGGTGGCGAAAGGCAAATATAAGAATCATACCAACTAAAACCAAGACCTCTCACCATCATCAGAACCCAGCACTCCCACCTTAGCCAGTCCTGAATAACCCAACACACCTGAAAAGCAAGATTCGGATTCAAAATAATATTTCATGATGCTGGTAGAGGACCTTAAGAAGGGCATTAATAACTCACTTAAAGAAATACAGGAGAACACTGCTAAACAGGTAGAAATCCTTAAAGAATCACAGGAAAACACTACTAAACAGGTCCTTAAAGAGGATACACAAAAAAATCCCTTAAAGAATTACAGGAAAACACAACCAAACAGGTGATAGAATTGAACAAAACCATCCAAGACCTAAAAAGGGAAGTAGAAACAGTAAAGAGTACCCGAAGTGAGACAACTCTGGAGATAGAAACCCTAGGAAAGAAATCAGGAACCATAGATGTGAGCATCAGCAACAGAATACAAGAGATGGAAGAGATAATCTCAGGTGCAGAAGATTCCATAGAGAACATGGGCACAACAATCAAAGAAAATGCAAAATGCAAAATGATCCTAAATCAAAACATCCAGGATATCCAAGACACAATGAGAAGACCAAACCTACGGATAATAGGGGTAGATGAGACCAAAGATTTTCAACTTAAAGGGCCAGCAAATATCTTCAACAAAATTGTAGAAGAAAACTTCCCAAGCCTAAAAAAAGAGATGCCCATGAACATACAAGAAGCCTACAGAACTTCAAATAGACTGGACCAGAAAAGAAATTCCTCCTGACACATAATAATCAGAACAACAAATGTACTAAATAAAGACAGAATATTAAAAGCAGTAAGGGAAAAAGGTCAAGTAACATATAAAGGTAGGCCTATTAGAATTACACGAGACTTCTCACCAAAGACTATGAAAGCCAGAAGATCCTGGACAGATATTATACAGACCCTAAGAGAACACAAATGCCAGCCCAGGCTGCTATACCCAGCAAAACTCTCAATTACCATAGTTGGAGAAACCAAAGTATTCCATGGTAAAACCAAATTCACACAATATCTTTTCACAAATCTAGCCCTTCAAAGGATAATAACGGGAAAACACCAACACCAAAGGATAATAACGGGAAAACACCCTAGAAGAAAGTAATCCTTCAACAAGCCTAAAAGAAGAGGGCCACAAGAACAGAATCCCAACTTTAACAACAACAACAACAACAACAAAAAGACAGGAAGCAACAATTACTTTTCTTTAATTTCTGTTAAAATCAATAGACTCAGCCGGGCGTGGTGGCACACGCCTTTAATCCCAGCACTAGGGAGGCAGAGGCAGGTGGATTTCTGAGTTCGAGGCCAGCCTGGTCTACAAAGTGAGTTCCAGGACAGCCAGGGCTACACAGAGAAACCCTGTCTCGAAAAAACCAAAAAAAAAAAAAAAAAAAAATCAATTCCCCAATAAAAAGACATAGACTAATAGACTGGCTACACAAACAGGACCCAACATTTTGCTGCTTACAGGAAATCCACCTCAGGGAAAAAGACAGACACTACCTCAAAGTGAAAGGCTGGAAAACAATTTTCCAAGCAAATGGTCCGAAGAAAAAAGCTGGAGTACCCATTCTAATAATGAATAAAATTGACTTCCAACCCAAAGTTATCAAAAAAGACAAGGAGGGGCACTTCATACTCATCAAAGGCAAAATCTACCAAGATGAACTCTCAATTCTGAATATCTATGCTCCAAATGCAAGAGCAGCCACATTCATTAAAGAAACTTTAATAAAGCTCAAAGCACACATTGCACCTCACACAGTAATAGTGGGAGACTTCAACACCCCACTTTCACCAATGGACAGATGCTGGAAACAGAAACTAAACAGAGACACATGGACACTAACAGAAGTTATGAAACAAATGGATTTAATAGATATCTACAGAATATTTTATCCTAAAGCAAAGGGATATACCTTCTTTTCAGCACCACATGGTACTTTCTTCAAAATTGACGATATAATCAGTCACAAAACAGGCCTCAACAGATACAAAAATATTGAAATTATCCCATGCATCCTATCAGATCACCACGGACTAAGGCTAGTCTTCAATAACAGCATAAATAAAAGAAAGTCAGCATTCATGTGGAAACTGAACAACACTCTACTCAATGATACCTTGGTCAAGGAAGAAATAAAGAAAGAAATTAAAGACTTTTTATAGTTGAATGGAAATGAAGCCACTACATACCCAAACTTATGGGATATAATGAAGGCAGCCCTAAGAGGAAAATTTATAGCCCCGAGTGCCTCCAGAAAGAAACTAGAGAGAGCACATACTAGCAGTCTGACAGCACACCTAGAAGCTCTAGAACGAAAGGAAGCAAATTCACCCAAGAGGAGTAGACAGCAGGAAATAATCAAACTCAGGGCTGAAATCAACCAAGTGGAAACAAAAAGAACTATTCAAAGAATCAACCAAACCAGGAGCTGGTTCTTTGAGAAAATCAGCATGATAGATAAACCCTTAGCCAGACTAAATAGAGGGCACAGGGATAGTATCCTAATTAACAAAATCAGAAATGAAAAAGGAGACATAACAGCAGAACCTGAGGAATTCCAAAACATCATCAGATCTTACTACAAAAGGCTATACTCAACAAAACTAGAAAACTTGGATGAAATGGACAACTTCCTAGACAGATACCAGGTACCAAAGTTAAATCAGGATCAGATTAACGATCCTAACAGTCCCATTTCCCCTAAAGAAATAGAAGCAGTCATCAATAGTCTCCCAACCAAAAAAGGCCCAGGTTTAGTGCAGTCTGTCAGACCTTCAAAAAAGACCTAATTACAACTCTCCTCAAACTATTCCACAAAATAGAAACAGAAAGTACTCTACCCAATTCATTCTATGAAGCCACAATTACTCTGATACCTAAACCACACAAAGATCCAACAAAGAAAGAGAACTTCAGACCAATTTCTCTTATGAATATCGATGCAAAAATACTCAATAAAATCCTCGCAAACCGACTCCAAGAACACATCAAAAAGATCATCCATCATGTCCAAGTAGGATTCATCCCAGGGATGCAGGGATGGATTAGTATATGGAAATCCATCAATGTAATCCACTATATAAACAAACTCAAAGACAAAAACCACATGATAATCTCTTTAGATGCTGAGAAAGCATTTGACAAAATTCAACACCCATTCATGATAAAAGTCTTGGAAAGATCAGGAATTCAAGGCCCATACCTAAACATAATAAAAGCAATATACAGCATACCAGTAGCCAACATCAAACTAAATGGAGAGAAACTGGAAGCAATCCCTCTATAATCAGGGACTAGACAAGGCTGCCCAATTTCTTCCTACCTATTCAATATAGTAGTTGAAGTCCTTGCCAGAGCAATTCGACAACAAAAGGAGATCAAGGGGATTTAAATTAGAAAGGAAATAGTCAAAATATCACTATTTGCTGATGATATTATAGTATATATAAGTGACCCTAAAAATTCAACCAGAGAACTCCTAAACCTGATAAACAGCTTCAGTGCAGTAGCTGGATATAAAATTAACTCAAACAAATCAGTAGCCTTTCTCTACAGAAAGGATAAACAGGCTGAGAAAGAAATTAGGAAAACAACACCCTTCACAATAGTCACAAATAATATAAAATACCTTGGTGTGACTCTAAATAAGGAAGTGAAATATCTGTATGACAAGAACTTCAAGTCTCTGAAGAAAGAAATTTAAGAAGATCTCAGAAGATGGAAAGATCTCCCATGCTCATGGGTTGGCAGGATTAATATAGTCAAAATGGCTATCCTGCCGAAAGTAATCTACAGATTCAATGAAATCCCCATCAAAATTCCAATTCAATTCTTCATTGAGTTAGAAAGGGAAATTTGCAAATTAATCTGGAATAATAAAAAACCTAGGATAGCAAAAATTATTCTCAACAATAAAAGAACCTCTGTGGGCATCACCATCCCTGACCTCAAGCTGTACTGCAGAGCAATTGTGATAAAAACTATATGGCACTGGTACATCGACAGACAGGTCAATGGAACAGAATTGAAGATCCAGAAATGAATCCACACACCTATGATCACTTGATCTTTGACAAGGGAGCTAAAACCATCCAGTGGAAAAAGCATTTTCAACAAATGGTGCTGGCACAACTGGCAGTTATCATGTAGAAGGATGTGAATTGATCCATTCTTATCTCCTTGTACAAAGGTCAAGTGTAAGTGGATTAAAGAACTCCACATAAAACCAGAGACACTGAAATTTATAGAGGAGAAAGTGGGGGAAAGCCTTGAAGATATGGGCACTGGGGAAAAATTCCTAAACAGAACTGCAATGGCTTGTGCTATAAGATCAAGAATTGACAAATGGGACCTCATCAAATTGCAAAGCTTCTGTAAGGCAAAAGATACTGTCAATATGACAAAAAGGCCACCAACAGATTGAGAAATGATTTTTACTAATCCTAAATCTGATAGGGGACTAATATCCAATATATACAAAGAGCTCAAAAAGCTGGACTCCTGAAATTCAAAGAACCCCATTAAAAATGGGGTACAGAGCTCAACAAAGAATTCTCAAGTGAGGAATACCGAATGGCTGAGAAGCACTTGAAAAAATGTTCAACATCCTTAATCATCAGGGAAATGCAAATCAAAACAACCCTGAGATTCCACCTCACACCAGTAAGAATGGCTAAGATCAAAAATTCAGGTGACAGCAGATGCTGGCGAAAGAGGAACACTCCTCCATTGCTTGTGGGATTGTAAGCTTGTACAACCACTCTGGAAATCAGTCTGGTGGTTCCTCAGAAAATTGGACATAGTACTACCGGAAGATCCAGCAATACCTCTCCTGGGCATATACCCAGAAGATGTTCCAACTGGTAATAAGTACACATGTTCCACTACGTTCATAGCAGCCTTATTTATAATAGCTAGAAGCTAGAAAGAACTCAGATGTCCCTCAACAGAGAAATGGATACAGAAAATGTGGTACATTTACACAATGGAGTACTACTCAGCTATTAAAAACAATGAATTTATGAAATTCTTGGGCAAATGGATGTATCTGGAGGATATCATCCTTAGTGAGGTAACCCAATCACAAAAGAAGTCTTTTGATATGCACTCACTGATAAGTGGATAGTAGCTCAGAAACTTAGAATACCCAAGATACAATTTGCAAAACACAAGAAAATCAAGAAGAAGGAAGACCAAAGTTTGGATACTTCATTCCTCCTTAGAATTGTGAACAAAACACCCATGGAAGGAGTTACAGAGACAAAGTTTGGAGCTAAGATGAAAGGATGGACCATCCAGAGACTACCCCACCTGGGGATCCATGCCATAATCAGCTACCAAATGCAGACACTATTGCATATGTCAGCAAGATTTTTTTGAAAGGACTCTGATATAGCTATCTCAAGTGAGGCTATGCCAGTGCCTAGGGGCTAATACAGAAGTGGATGCTCACAGTCATGTATAGGATGGTACACAGGGCCCCCAATGGAGGAGCTAGAGAAAGTATTCAAGGGGCTGAAGGGGTCTACAACCCTATAGGTGGAACATCAATATGAACTAAACAGTATCCCCAGAGCTCATGTCTCTAGCTGCATATGTAGCAGATGCCCTAGTTGGCCATTATTGGGAAGAGAGGCCCTCTGGTCTTGCAAACTTTATATGCCCCAGTACAGGGGAACTCCAGGACCAAGAA
Organism: Mus minutoides; assembly: GCA_902729485.2. NCBI lineage: Eukaryota > Metazoa > Chordata > Mammalia > Rodentia > Muridae > Mus > Mus minutoides. Next base: position 1,073,068 of record LR753352.1, on the reverse strand, counting down.
GTGGGAATGGGTGGATTGGGGAGCATGGTGGGAAGGGTAGAGTGAACTTTTGGGATAGCATTTGAAATGTAAATAAAGAAAATTTATGATAGAAAAATATAAAAAAGTTAAAAAGGAATACATTAAATAAAAACTTTAAAGCACAAAAAAAATAAGAAAAGAAGTGATTATGTAGAGTATGCCTGTATTTTATAAACCACTTCCAGTTCAGTTCAAACTTCAACTTAAGTACTTTAATATCTTCAGACTGTAAGAGGATTTATAAGTCCAGTTGTGGACGAAAATAACTGTCTCTCTTTTTAAGTAAAGAAATATGGCTAAACCACAGTCTCCATTTATTTGCATTATTCCTGGAGAGAGAAGAGAAGACATGCTGGAGTCTATAAGCTTTGTCCTATCCTTAGATATTCATGAAGTAAGTTACAGTCCTACAGCTCTTTGCTTTCTTTATTTGGGCTGATCCTTTCTCTGTTGAAAATTCTTCAAGTAAACTAAGATGGCACTCCACGTTTTTTGAGCATCTTAGGTCTGGCTTGTTTGAGTTGATATTTCCATGATGAGGTATCTGGAACATCACTGATTCGAAGTCAGACTGGCATTTGTTGGTGAGAAGCATTTGCTGGTGAGAAGCACACAGGCAGTTGTTGAGGGAGAATGTTGAGCTGACAAGAAGGGGCTCAGCATGCGGGACAAACACTTCTCCCAGCTCTGAGGCACCAGACTTTCAAAATCTGTGTCTTTTTGGCATTAAAAGATGGGAAGGAACACACAGCCATGGCTGCTCACTGCCTTCTTTTCCACTTCTTTTTGTTTTCTTCCCATAGGGGAAACATTTCTCAACTCTATAATCTCCTAAAACAAACAAACAAACAAACAAACAAACAAACAAAACGAAACACGGGACAGCAGGCTTAGGGCTGTCTGTCTGCCAGGAGACTCCCAGGGGTATCTAGGGCCAGGTTTTCTCTGTTATTTCAGAGTCCACAGTCACTTTAAGAATGAATGACTCTAGAGGATCTGAAGGCATACCTACTGCAACCTGGATATTACACACTCATAGAATAAGAGAGAAAATAGGAAGACAGACGGTTAGTGTATACAAACACACATAGATTGTATGAGTTCTCATTCTGGTAATGATGTCACTGAATGTCTTTAAAACAAACAGCATAACTAAGGACTATTTAGCCTTCTGGTGTCAATCAAAACAGGACATCACCTGTCTGTACTTTCTACTTCGCATTCATAGTTAGAGAAATATCATGACCATCATCATCAGTTTTGATTTATCTGAAGAGCTGGCTGAAAGAGGCCTCTGGGAGCATTTACACATCTAATTACAATTACAATGGGGTGATTATTTATATCCTTAAGACTGCCTTGCACAGAAAAATGCCTGACCTAGCTGAAACTTCTTAATAATACTTTACACTGTGCAAGTGCTCTTAACGTTTCAAAAGTTTCATATCTATTTTCTTAAACCAAGTCTCAATAAAACCCAGTTTGATTAAGTGGGTCCCAAATATTATTATCTCTCCATTACAGACAAGAACTTAGAAGATCTATTAATGGCTTATCTAAAGTCAGTTAACCAGCCAGCCCTGGAAGTTAAATTGCATCCTGAGTATTTCTCCCTGGGCTCCTAAGATAGTGCTGTCTTCTTTCCAACGTTTGTGGAGACCAGACTCATTGGATCACCGTGAAAATATTCTCAGTCTTTAGTTTGCTTCTGAGATGGTGGAAGGTACTGCTCTTTGGCATTTCTGCCCTGGGGTACTTAGGAAGCGATGGAAGACAGGGTCACCCAGGATACAACAGCAGAGTTACGTTCCCTGACGTTGATTCTCAGCTATGCTTCCTTAGAACGAAAACCTCGGAAACATGCTGGCTGCAGGAGGAGCTTTGCGGTCACCCAGCTTTCCCTTCACAGACAATTTATTTTGTGGTTATATTAGTATCATGTGAATTTCTTATTTCCTTGGAGGTCAAAATCTTTTTGACAGTTTGCTGTGGCTTCCTCTCAATACCCATTACTCTCCATACCTTTTCTTCCTAACTGCCAATTTGTTCAGGTGACCACATCTTCTCCGGAAGCAGAGTCCTTTGGGGAATCTTGATTTGTGTTTGTGTTATTCTGGGATATTTATTAGTATCATGATTTTTTTTTCTCTTAAAAGTATCTTGGATTGAACAATAAATTAACCACTCTAATTTGTGGGGATGTTAATTCTATTTACTGTCAGAACGTGGTACATCATATAATTCAAGTCTTAGCTAGTTTTGTGAAATTCAAAATTCTGTCAGACATGTGGGTATGGAACCAGTTTGGTATAATGAAGCAGAAGGAAGGGTTGCTAGAGGCTCACAAGTTTCCTAGACCTGAATTAGCCCTCCTCCCCCCATAGACTGGACTCTCCCTTGACCTGTGGGAAACTATTATTTTGAATGTAAAAGGCCTGAAATGGAACATGAGGGTGACAGAGAAAACCAGCATTTGTCAGGATGGGCCAAGTCACGCTGAAGTAACAAGCAACTTGAAATTTCCATGCTCAGGAAAACAAGGCTTGTCTCTCGCTCCTCACACTCACATTCACCCGTGAGAGTTGTGGTGGGCTTCTGCTCCATTTTGCTGCCCTGATCCTTGACTTGTTGAGGATCCACCATCCTGGGAGGCTGTTACCCTGTATCTGGCTTTGAGCAGGCAGAGCTTTGCCATAGTGCTTTGTTTCCCAGCGTCCATTGTCTAAAGCAGTGCTGTTGGCCCCATAGCTGATGTGCAGCAGATGTGTAGTCTTAATTGACTACATTATTATTATTATTATTATTATTATTATTATTATTATTATTATTATATATCTGGATGTAGTACTTGTTCCCTAATATTTCTTTGGTTGTTTTAAAATAGGAGTTAGCTTACATATAGTAAAATTAAGATTTATCCTTTTTTTTTGGATACAGGCTCCACTTGTTTTTCTAAGTAGCTAGACTTGCAGGTATGGCATAATACTGCTCAGTCATGTCTGTGGTTTGCTTCACTTACTACTAAGTCATAGCCTCTCTCTCTCTCTCTCTCTCTCTCTCTCTCTCTCCTTCCTTCCTTGCTTCCTCCTCCTCTGCTGTTTTTTTTTTGAGACAGGTGTTTTTTTTGGGGGGGGGGTAGTATTGGCTATCATGGAACTTGCTCTGTGGAGAAGGCTACCTCAGATATGTATGCCTGCGTCTGCCTCCCAAGTGCTGGGACTAAAAGCATGTGTCACAACCATGCCTGCTTAAGTCATAGTCTTTTCTACGGACAGTTTGTTTACTTTCTAGCTGAAGGGAGTTGGTTGTTTCCTAGTTTTGGTGACTAAGAGAGCCAATGCAAACAGCCATCCATAGAATTTGTATGATTTCTCTTTGGTAAATACTTAGGAGTAAGGCAGCTAAGCCATATGGTAAGTTTATGTTTCACTTCATAAGAAACTATTAAACTGTTTTCCAAATTGGCTTTCATCTTCCATTAACACAACAATATTTATGGGATTTCAAGTTGTTTCATCTCCTTGCTTGATATTAATAATTTATTTTTCAACTGTTTCATAGGTCTACAGGGAACATGCATTAACCCTGCTTAACAGTAGCTGTTATTTTTTAAACAAACAAACAAACAAACAAACAAACAAATGAAAACTAATCAACAAACCAAAAACCAAAGAGAAACAGGTAAAATGATGGAGTTTTGTTTTGAGATAGGTTCTTGATAGAGAGCCCAGATCTGGCCTCAGACTCCTGATTGCCCCAGCTTTGCCTCCGTAGTGGGGTACAGGTGTGCACCATCATCACACCCAGTTAATATCAGTGTTAATTACGCATTGTGACATAATTGTAATACAAGATAAAGCATTATTTAGACACACAATTTCTTTTACCAAGCGTTTGAACACCTAGCATATTTTGTCCTTTGGCACCTCTCAATGTTGACGAATCTCCTTAAGACTCAGTAGCCATGTGTGACCACAGCTGTTGTACTGAATGCTGTGGACCTAGACTTAGTTATGACTCAATGCATCTGTGGGTGACCTGGTAAAAATGTAACATCTTGCATATCCAGAAAATGATAGGGACCGTTATCATGTCTGACCGAAGCAGAGAAAGACAAATGACCATTCTTCAGCTGCTAAGGTGAGCTAAATCTGAACATCTAACACACAAACTTCTGTCTCTCATAACAGGGATGAAATGCATGAAGCCAAGTTGAATTGGCTTCTTTTGCTGTTTGAAGAATCTCCTTGATATGCTTTTTCATTGCTAAAGTAAATATGTGCTCAGAAAATTTTCATTCAGAAGAATGAAAATCCAGTTAAGTTCAATAGAGGAATGAAAAGTCACCTGGAATCTCTATGAACTGAATTGTGCGCCTCCCATTGATGCTTAGCCTAAGATGCCAATTTCAATTATTTCTATAATAATTCAATACCTCTTATATGAAATGCTTAAGGATAGAAATGTTGTAGGGTTCAATTTGTATTTGAAATTTCAGCATTTTTGGATATATGGAATATGATACTTTAGGTTAAGACTTAATTCTAAACAAGAAATCCACTTGCTCTGTATATACTTTACACAGATAATCTGAAGATCACTGTATGTCTGTGCTATGCTTGCAGCTCACAAGAAGACAAGTGTGAAGTTTTCACACAGGTCATTATTCCGTGACACAAAAGCTTTATATCTGGGAGCACTTCATATCTGGGGTTTGAAACCAGCTCTGTGCCTTCATCTGGAGGTCTCTCAATTTACCCAACATTCTATATAATAGACAAACCATTAAGAATATTTCACTGTGTACATTGGGATGGGGCAGATGTAAGGACTATTTTGGAATACTTCCTTTCATGACCCCCCAAAAGAGTGTTGGGAAATACTGTTCTGTCTTCGGGGAGAGAGGGGAGTCTGAGGAACATCAACTTAAAGAGGAGATGTCTATTTTGTCTCCTGATTTCAGAGGTGTCAGTTCTTGGTGCCTTGGCTCCATTGTTTGGGGCCTGTGCTGAGGTAGAGCACTACAGCAGGGAGCATCTATTGGAGAAAAGCTATTGAGATCTCAGAGGTCTCAGGAAGCATAGAGTGAAAGGAAGGGGCTGGGATCTCGATAAACCCTTCAAGGACAAGAACCAAGATCCGAACTTGATACTATTAAGCTCCGCTCTTAAAGGTTCTACCATGTCCCAATAGCACTGTCAACTGGGGACCAGGCTTTCAGCACATGACCACTGAGGAATGCTTAGAATCTAAGTCACAACACTTTGTCTCTGGAGCCCAAAGGCTCACGCATGTCTAATGTGTGGGTATGGTGCTGCACGCCTATAACCTCACTACCAGGGAGAAAGAAACAGGAGGAACATGAACCTAAGATCTTCTGTGCATACACTGTGAAACAAACAAACAAACAAACAAACAAACAAACCAAACTAAGGTGAACACTCACCCCACCCCAAGGAATGCTTCTAGTGTTGCTAGTTCACAGCATTACAAAGATGTCCAAGTTCGAAGTCCACTCTGAAACTTGAGGCAAATTCCTTGCTGTACAACTAAAACACTCAGACACAATAGCACAAGGCAAACATTTCCACTCCAAAGGAGTTAAAGAAGATCCAGATCCAAGCAGGGAGGATGCCAAACAGGGCGGATGCCAAACAGGGCAACCGCACAGTCCTATATAGCTGGCTGTTGAGCCCTGGAGCCCAGGTTGAGTTCCTGTGGCTCCATACCCGTAGTTACATTCTGTATCTCCTCTCCCACTGCATTCTTTCTCATCTTAATATATCTGCCTTCTTCTCAGGTCTTGCAATAGAAATAGTCACAAATGGGACTATACAGCTCAGCAAAGTAACTAATTAGTGAAGGAAAAACTTGAGTTTCCTATAAAGTTGTAGGTAGTTTTTGTCTTATCTCTGTGACTATCAGGCATTCCTAACCAGCAAGTGTTAGGCTGTGGCTATTCAGGGTGTTCCAGGTGCAAGAGGGGTGTTCCAGAATCTAGAAAACAACAGATGATGTCTGAAAAGCCTGGAAGGAAGCATGGGAAGGGTAGGTCTGCTGAGATTTTATTTAAAAGCCAAAAGCCAATGTAACCCACACAAGAAAAACAAAACAAAACAAAACAACAACAAAAAAACCCCGAACTGTTACGATGTTCCACATGCTGCATTTTTATTGGCTTTGGCCATTTGGCCTTTCCAGTGACCTCCACTGCCTAGCTTCCTGCTGTGGAAGGCACAGAAGTAGTATTAAAAATATTTAACAACTGCTAAGGCAGGGAATTCAACCAATGAGAAAAAAACAAAAAACAAAAAACAAAACAAAACCCTTGTCACATACAATTGCTGTGATCTAAACAAGGTGCAAGAATTGGCTAGCTACCTGGACCGAAGGAAATAAAACAGAGAAATGCATTTTAAAATCTTGGAGGGTTTGCTCATTTTATTGCAGAAAAGCTGTTCTAGGCATAAAGCCTTGGTTTTAACCTTGTGTGCATTCCAAATAATACCGATAAGGAAACTTATTTCCCACAAAACAATGAGTTGCCTCTTCCTTTCTATAAAACAGTATCTGAGTTCATAGAGAATGATTAATATACTGGCTGTATGAGCAATGCAAAAAATTCTACATAGAAATGAACAAGTATCGGCACGTCACTTGGAAGAAAGAAATACAGAAAGATAAGGAAAGATGCATCACTTTCCCAAGAGCAGAGAGGTAGAGATTTGTAAAACACTCATCATAGAAGAATATTTTGTGTTTTCCTTGATCACTTCCCACTTGATTTTCTCATTGAACCTGGAACTTACCAATTTGGCTAGTCTGGCCTGGGTGGGAAGATTCCAGGGGAATCCCTATCTCTGCTTCTCCAGTGGTAGGATCAGAGCCTCCCCCTAGCCCAGGCTCGTTCTGTGGGTGCTGGAAATCCAAACTCAGGACTTCATGTTTACACAGCAAATGTGCAGCAGCTGAAAAACCAGAGGAAATACACTAAAACCTCAAGAACTCGCAAGGCTGGGAAAAACCAGAGGAGAGAACTCCAGGGGAGACTGGAAGAGGCTATACAGAGTAGAAGAGAAACAGAGGGAAGAGAGAAAGAGACATAGGAGGGTCAGTGAAGTACAGAGAAGGAAGCAGAGGAGAGATAGAAGAAACAGTGGACTCTGGGACAAAGGTCAGCAAAGCCCCAGTGGCAGCAGGGACGGTCCTGGAGTGTTGCTGTCCTTAGGAAAGCTGAGGCAGTTGGGGCAGTGAGAGCAGCACAGTGAGAACTTAATAAATCCCCACGTGTGACCTATGTGTCCCAGGCACTGTCTTTCTGGTAGGAGGTCGTAGGGGGTGGGCACGCAGCTCATTCTTGGACTACAAGAGGAAGGTGTTTCATATGGGCCATGTTGGCCTGGCTACAGGAAGGGCTCATGGGTGTCCAAGGTGTAGGGTCCACTATTGCCTGGGGGACAGAATAGATAGACAAATTGTTGTGTTAAGATACTGAGATGTGGTCATCTGACTCTCATAGTAGGTAATGCTGCTTGCTTCAATGTGCTGTTGTAATTAACCATCTGACTCGGGGCCATCAGTCACTGCACTTGCCCAGGAAAATAACAAGGGTACAAGTCTCACATAGTTACTGGCAGATTACATAGCAAAAGGTCCCTTGTTAAGTACAAAGTGTTCAGTCTATAATATCTACCCGGTGAGCAGCAGTGAGGTCAGGTGAATTTGAAGAGATGAGGATGGGGCTGATTGAAGAAGATACTGTGGGATATGGTAACAAAAGTTACAGGATGTGGGCATATGAAAAAAGAGTATTAAGAATATAGAATTCCCTGTGAGCCAGGATTTTAGTGCTCTTGGAGTGAGAACCCTTGGACTATTTGCTCCTGGGGTAGAGAGAAGACCACGGGAGCTGGTGGGGGGCTTCTGGTGAAGGGGAGGGGATGTTTTAGGAACAATTTGTTAAGAACCACAAATGCAGCATATGACGGAACCTCGTGGTAATGCTCCCGCCGCTCCCTTCACGTTTTTCTTTTTAAAGATTGTTTTTCTTTAGCAAGTACAAAAGATGGTTTGAGACCCCTTTGGGTGCCACAGTTGTACGCTTTCTTAAAAACGAAGTCAAATAGTTTATTCTATTACAGCTGTCTTAAGTTACTCCTAGTCAGTGGTGGCTACAGAAGAACTGTTTAGAAGGGGTTAGGGGTTGTTAGTGTGTATCAACCTGAATTTATACAGTACTTTCCATTGGCCTGAGAAAATAGTTTCTAGAGGAAGAGAGGGGAAGTGGGAGGAGGAAGGACTCAGGTCCCATCCAAGCTGTGGCTGAACTCTGGCGGTGATGATTACTGGCTTGATTAAGTGCATTTTTTCAACAAATGTTTACAGAGTCCCCAGGTGTGCTTCAAATACAGAGATAAAACCCGCTGCTGTCCCCACAACCACTCCGGGAGGCATTGAGGAAGCACTGGGCTATTCCCAAGTCCTCTGAATACTCAACAGCCACACCCAGGTTAGTCGAATGTTGTGGTGGCTAAGTGGTTGCAGTTACAGGGACTCTTCAGTTTCATTTCATTCACTTACTCTAAAAATCGAGGAGTTCAGGTACTATTGGCATGCTTTAGAACATGGGCCTTCCCTATGATCATCAGCAATATTGGAGTCTGCTAAGATCCCTGCCCACCACCCTGAACAGCTCGGTGTTCATTGCCACTTCAAACTCCTTTCTGGACAGTCTAGCTGTCACAGCTCTGCCAAGACAGAGAATCTTTTCTGTCTGGCCATCGAAACCCAGTCTGCATCTCTCCCGTGCAACCATCCCCAGTTACAAAATGATCAAACCTGAACCGGCTATTTTTATTTAGTCTTCTAAAAATAGCTATCACTCAGTACTGGTTGGAAACTAGATCACACCCTATTCCTCAACTACCTCCATGTGTGCACACCAGGATGCTTTTGCCCTGACATTGGCTTCCCAGTCATTGACATTTGGAGGCGCAGCTGGACCCACCTAGATTTGTGGTGTTTTCAGTCTTTTAGGAAGCTCTAAAGGTGCACTCACCGTGGGAATCTCAACCTAGAACACACGTGCCCCAAGACTGCTAGGCTGCAGGGAAAACCCCTGAGGGTCCAAAATGCAAAAAGGTTAACAGCTCTGCTCCAGGCTCTGTGTTCAGCAGCAGTGGGCAAGACGAGAGGTGGAGAAGTAGCAGTTAGGATTTGGGTGTGAGCACCCTGTCCCCAACTAGCTTCTCCTGTGGTACCCTCAACAGTGTCTGAATGGAGACCTAACCTCCTGTTTCCACCTGCCCTCGGTGTGACCACTTTTGATCCCGCCTCAGACAAAGCCAATGCAACTCCTGCAGGATGAATAAGGGGATCAGGTTGCTCTCTCGCCTTCCCCCACCCCCTCACCGCGGCTCCCCTTCCCCACGTGACTCTCTGGAATCTTTGCCAAAGCTCGTAGTCTCTGAGTCCATTTTCACACTCAGCAAAGGAGAGAGGAAGGAGGCGAGAGAGACGGAGGGAGGCGGAGCGTGCTTGCTTTAAATGTGGGGATCCACTCGGGGACTTATCCTGTGCGTTTCCAGGCCCCTCATCTGGGAAGCATTGAGTTCGGAGGTGTCTTTTCCAGCCTCTCTCTTTCCTCCGTGCATCTACAATTATGGCTCCACCTCCACTTGGGTAATCGCACCTCCGCCCTGCAGCGCAGCTCCGGGGTGCACGGTGCGGAGAGGTGGGCGTCGGTGAGAAGCAAGCCGCGCCCCTCAGCCCTCCTCCTCTCGGCGAGGGGCGGGCTCGAGAAAGTGGCAGCAGCGCCCCCCGCGCCGCCTTCCGCGCGGAGCTCTGGAAGCGCCTGCTGCAGCCGGGCGGCGTGGTGCGGTGCAGCTGCAGCGCCCCCGGGTCCCGGAGCTCCTGCAGGGCCGCACAAAGTTTGCAGCCTGCGGCCCTGAACCGCCGAGCTCCCCGAGCGCTGCTGTAGCCCGGCTCGTCGTGTTGGCGGCGACCCCCCTCTGCCGATGCAGACAGACGGGGGCGTGCCGAGAGAACTTTGAAAAGCTGCCGGGGAGGATCCTGCTCCTGCAGCTCGCCAGTTGGGGACCTCGGGAGGAACCGATCTAGCCCGAGGCAATGCTGCGGGATCCCAGCAGCCGCTGACCTGCAACTTTCCCGCTAGTCTTGGTGGCGGTCTGAGCTTTGCCTCCTCCTCGCAGGCTCGGCTCACGTTGGTGGCCGCTCTGCTGGAGAACCCAGTGAGCCTCGGGGCTGACTGAGTGTTGCTGTCGGCCGCATCCTTTCTCCGGTCCACCCGGCCAATCTCGGTTCCCGACCGAGCAGCCCGCGCTTCCCCAGTGTCTGTGCGTCCCGGCTCCCGGCGCCGGCGCCACAGCCTGGGGTTTGGCGGAGAGTAGGTTCTTGGATGCTGAAGGCTGAGATTTTCCTGCGAGAGTGCCGCGGCGACGATGGGTGTTCTCAAAGCGTGGCTCGGGGTGGCCCTAGCGCTGGCGGAATTTGCAGTATTGCCTCATTGCGAAGGTAAAAAAGAGTGGAACCCCGTGTGTGTTCGACCGTGCAGTTTAAGAGACTCATTCGGGATTAGTGCTGTGGGTTGTTGGGGTGGAAGTTTTGATTTGAGGCGAGAGGTGGACACGGAGTGGATTTTCCTTTCGGCTGAAATCCCCACTCCTGGTTTCTCCTGCGGTCAATCTCAGCCCGGCCATGGCCTCCTCTTTGCTTTTAGCGGGTGGGTGGCCTCTTGAGTTGACATTTCTGAACCCGGACGAATCTTCTTTCCACTTCTACCCTACTCCTCAAGGAAAAGCAACTACTAGGAACCTAGGTGAGAAGCGAGCAGTTGCTCTTACTTCTGTGAAACAAAATCCTCACCCAAGCTCCACTGTTCTATTTTGTTTTCCTCGCCCCAGTAAGTCTTCTCCCTTCCCTTAAAGACCACTTAAGATTTTATAAGTAGTAGGTATTCTGGATGCTGAGATTTCAGTTGTAATGAAATAAATCTTACTCGGTAAGGAGAGCACGAGGCTGCCTGCTTCTCAAGGAACAAAAAGTGGTCAAAGAGCGTGTATGCACTTCTCTTCTCCCTAGGTTTTCATTTGGGGCGGGGGGTCCAGTTCACTTCTTCAAGAGCTTGGAGAGAGAAAGGAGACTTGAGTGTTGTCGCCAGGATAGCTTTCATAATCTCAGCTCAGATAATACATCAGTAAATCTAGAGGTGTGTGTGTGTGTGTGTGTGTGTGTGTGTGTGTGTTTGAGTCTGGAGCTGCTCCCCCACAACCCCCCCCACCGCCCCCAGGCGCGCTGTGAGCTCCCACCTGCTCAGAGCCATGGGGACAGTGGCTGGGTTAGCATTTGCAGAGGGGGAAGGGAGTGGCGGTCTGGGAGAGGGAGGACTTCATCCAAGGCTGGGCTCTGGGCTCTGTTTCCACTCTGGGTTCCATTCATTATTCATCCAGCTGCAGGAAGAGTTCACCTGCCCAGTCGCAAATCATATAGGTAGTGGCGTGCCTTCCCCGCATCATAGGTGCTGAGAGGGGGCAGCTGGAGATTCAGGAGGGTAAAAATCTCAGGTGGGCTTCCAGGCACCTCTCTTCCTTACCATTTTTTTCTTTTAGCAAGCAGCCTGGCCTTGAAAATCCACGCGCGGACTTTCCCCACAGGTTTAGGCACCACCTTCTCACAGTGTCGTGGGAATTATGTCAGAAAGATACTATTTCCAGGAAAAGCATGCCTGGAGAGCTGTGCAGCGTTTTTCCAACTATGGACAACCTGTTTTAAAAGAATTGTGTGTGTGTGTGTGCATGGTTTTTGCATACAAAACAAAACAAAACAAAACAAAAAAACAAAAAATCTTGTAAGGTTTAATTATATTAATTAACCAGATGGGAGAGTCAGCCTGGGCTCCTCAAACTTCAACTTAGAGCTCAGAAAAATTACAGTTACATTTGGTGGCAGTTTCTTATTTAAAAATTATATCCCAACAACACAGAGACTATGCTATCACTCCTGGATTGCTCACCAGGGGGCAGTTGGAGCAATGCTGTTTCTCAGAAGCAAATCTCTTGAAATGACAAAAGCCATTATTATTAAGAGTCTATGGGGTACGCTCTTTGGAGGGCTGGTAGATATAGCTGGCAAAGTGTCTAAAGTATACTCATGAGAGAGAGAAAGAGAGAGAGAGAGAGAGAGACCTTACAAGTTGGAGAACTTTGCATCTATTTTCTTTACTCACCCTCAGAGCGTTCTGCATCCGCTCACAAATTAGGTCTTAGATGGCAAAAGGTCTGAGAACTCCCAGCCAACCCAAGATGCTTGGCTCTGAGTGAATGAACACAGCTACTGATTAGATATTATTTCCCCATGCTATGCTGAGCAGTTTACACACCATATCTCATTTAATTTGTTTACTTGTATGATGATGCTTGCACACATACAAGTCAGCTATCCTCTGATGAGGCTGTTCCTTTGGGCCAGTCAAGGCTCTTTGTAAAGAGAAACTTGTGGACTTTAGAGATTCCCTTAAGTGTAGTTATTCACCCAGGGAACGCTTGGTAAACCAGGCATCTACATATGCTTTGCTGGACCGGCCATATCATCACATTTCAGCCTGCCAGCTCATGGGAGAACTTACTGTTTTCTTCTTTGTGAACAACAGGGAGTGCAGTACTCCAGTTAATTCTTCCTACAGCTACTTTAGTGAGTCTGAGAGCAGCTTCAGCAACTCCTCTGTCTCCACCCTGGCTCTTGGCACCGGGAGTTCTCAAGTGCACCAATCAGAAGAGGGAATGCCAAATAACATTCTTTTCAATTAACTTAAATAGATCAGCCTCCATGATGAACTAGCTGACCTTGAATGAACCATCTAACTAGAAGACTAGAAGAGGGAGGTATTATGTCGTGGTAGCTTTAAATATACTTTCTAATTATGAGAGAGAGAGCGAGAGAGCAGGGAGGGATGAGGGCTATAGATCAGTGATCAGTAGTAGAGCTTTTGCCCAAGGCCCTGAGTTCAACACCCAGCAAGGCAAGGGAAAAAAAGGTTGTACTGAGACTTTTGGGGTCTAAATTTTTATCTTAAGTATCAAGTGAAAGATGAATTTTTATAACTGAGTTGTTGGCAGTGTTATTGTATATTGCCTCAAGATTGCTAAGCTGATAAACTGTGATTTGAGGGCTTAATAAAATAAAAAAGTCACAGGGAAGCTTCAAGCATGTCTGCTTTCTGAATCAGGGAAACTGGAACAGCATTTTCTGGAGACTCATCTTGAGTGGTGTTCACATGTGGATAGAGTCCTGGAATGGGACTTGGGAAATACTTTTGGAGACCTGAGCCCTAGTTTGGGTCTACTACTACTGCTTCTTACCCTATGACTTCAGCTAAGCCTTCAAATTGCCCTAGTTTCTCCTATACCCATTATTAACAGATTAAAGTGGAGAGGCTCATTTGATTGAGAATTTGTTTTATTTTCAGATACAGCAGTAGTTTTAGTTCTTGTTTGGCCAGAGAATTCCTTTGGTGAGGCATTCGGTGCTTGAAACTCAGCATTAGAGAAGGTCCGCATTGGCTGGACAAACAGCCCTCCCATCCATCTTTCATTCTGTAAACCTTTATTGAGAGCTCCTAGATCATGTTAGGTTTGGTGGGACTTCTGACATCTTCGGGAACAAGAAAAACATCCATTGCATGTCAGACTGGTCTTCAAAGGTATTTACATATCCCCAAATTTATACTATCAGTGAAAGAGCAGTAGAGCTGTAAGGACTTGTAGCCCTTCTTGGGTCTCTCAGGATTGAGAATTTTACAGGCTCCAGTTGATTGATACTGACCACAACTTTACACGCTTTGGTTTTCATCACACCCTGCAAGCAGAAACAGATACATGATGTATTATCATAGGTTCTTGTTTCTAATATACTGCTTTCCCACTCCCCTCTGGGATTAGATTTTGTGTATCGGCTTGCCCATAGACACCCTGGAGTAGGGACACAGCCATCCACAATCACTGTTATGGACTTGGGTGGGAACCTCACTTAATAGTACTCAGGCACGAGTAGCCATAAAACACTCCACTGCATGGGCTCAGAAGAGGAGAGCGACTGCCACCCGGCCAAGCTGGAGCCTCATGCCAAATCTTATGGTGGCTCAGAAACAGTTGGCCAGTTTTTATTTTACTATTCTATTAATTGATCTGCATCCTAGCTGACAGTCATCAGGACGTGAGCCATCCTGTCAGTCTAGAAATGATTCTATTTTAACTATTCCACAGTGTGCCCAGCCATATGCTGAATTATAATAACATAAAGCTTGAACATTTAAATGCCAACTTGTGGCTGCTTGATCCTAATGAGTCATCTTTTTGGAACACCCTGTGTACTGGCTACTTTTATGTCAACTTGAAACAAGCTAGAGTTATCTGAAAGGAGGGAACCTCAACGGAGGGGGAAAAAACCTCCATAAGATGCAGCTGTAAGGCATTTTCTTAATTAGTAATGGATGGGGGAGGGCCCAGCCCATTGTGAGTGGTGCCATCCCTGGGCTCGTGGTCCTAGGTTCTATAAGAAAGCAGGCTGAGCAAGCTAGTGAGCAGCATCCCTTCATGACCTCTGCATCAGCTTCTGCCTCCAGATGTTTCTGCCTCCTGATGTTTCATCAGCTCAATAGTAACCCTAACTAGGACACACTGCTCTTTACATATCTTATCTAATGACTCTGTGTGCCATGATTTCTCCTGACCTGTGTGTCTGATGTGTGGCAGACTTTTCATGGGAAGACGTAACACCCACATCTATAGCTATTCACTCCAAATAGGAGTCCATGACAGTTCAAAGTAGGATACCACCAAAGTTCAACTTGGTGAACCAGTGAGTTTTATTGGAGTTATGTACAGTAGCAGAAGTGACTCAGAGACAGCTATCTCACCAAAGCCCACGCAGCATGGGTGATATATAACAAGCCCGGGGGCCTGGCACACACTGCACAGCCTGCAGGCAGCTCAACAGGTTGTAGAGTGTTCTTTCCAGATGGCTCAGGTATCTGAGTCTCTTCTAGGCAGCTTAGCTGGTCGTTGCTTCTCATGGGCAGTTTGCCTGGCTTCTGCTTCTCCCAGGCTCCTTATCTGGTCTCTGCTTCTTGTTTGCAACTGGACTCCTCTGAGAGTGACTCTCATCAGTCTTTAATTGTTATATACTCTGCGGGGGGGGGGGGGGTGTTAGTGAATCTGGTTAGCTTCAGGGACTTCCTGAAGCTATCATGTTTACTTCCTCCTCATAAACATCCAAAGTTCCTGAGAAGATGCAAAGTTTTTATCGAGGAGGAAGCTTCTCTACAAAAATCTGACATTTTATAGCTATTGGATTTAAATTGACCCAGTTATCAGCTACTGCCTCTGTGGCAAATAGTTTTGGATGAAAGTATGTTACACATTATATTTCAAAATTTCCCTAAAAATATTAAGCTTTCTATGGGTGCCTTAGAAAGGAGTACATTATACTCTCTAAGAGACTTCAGAAAAGAAACCCTTTGGGGCTTTTATTTTATCCAGGTAACATTCTGCATATGTGACTCAGAAGAAATAAACCAAGCAGCTGGGGAGAACATCTCAGTCAGTCTCAGGATATAGGCTTATCACGGTGCTCTGTGTGTGTAAAGGCAATATGCCTCACTGTAGAAGTTAAGATCCTGGTGTCTCAGACATAGTTCATGCCCTGAAACTAGAGATTGCCTTAGCTTGAGAACTCTAGCTTCAACTGTCCCCCTACCCCCTAGTTTTCCTGTAAAGAAAGCCCATTTCTCCTTCTAGATCTCTACCATTTCTAACAGTTCATCTAAAGCTGTAGTTTTTTTTTTTTTTTTTTTTTAAGTTCATCTAAGTCCCTCAAGTCCAAACCATAGGCCCACAAGGTGGTTCTAGAACCCCTTAAGAACAAGCAGAGTGAGTGGAGGGAGGGGCTTTTTTTTCCTTATGAAGTAACCGGTCAGAATTAAGACCTCTCTGCCTTTCTTGTGCCAGGAGATGCTCCCAGCACACCCTGCCAGAAAACATCACAGCTTCGTCTGTTGGTGGGTGTGCAGCCTGCCATAGTGTGGGAGAAATATGCTTGCTCTGGAAGCCTCGTCTGGCTTTGACTGATGATAAATGTTTGATGGGACTGGGCATCGTACTGGAATGCTTTATTCTCTCCGGAGAGTAGAACTGAGGTTTTGGAAAGTGTGTTAATGGAGACTCACATAGGCAGCTGCCTTCTGGGTAGCACGGTTCGTTTTAGGGAAGTCCTCAGAGGGCACAGCTTATTTCTTTTTGGAATTGCACATCATGGAGTTACCCAAATTGAGTTGTTTCTTTTTCTAATGATAGAATTTATCAGCTACATATTGTTTGACTTGGGTCTGTCCCAGATGCTTGGCTTAAACAAATACAAATATAAGGCCATTCTCGAGGCTGCTGGACATTTTTGTGTTGCCGTGAGTTTATAGGTTCTGACCAGACTTCCAAAAATGGGCTTTGCTACGGCTGTTTGCTTATTCAGTATGGTGCTGGATGTCCTAACGAGATTGAAAAGAAGCTCATTTTGCAAGACAACATTATGGAGACAAGAACTAAGACTATAGTGACATACCCTGTAATGATGTGACAGAGGGTGGGGTGTATGTGCTGGCTCTAGGTGATACTGCCCGGGCCTGTGTTGGTGTCTGAGTTTGTGTCATTATTATGTGATGTTCACATGACAGTGGCACTACTTAATGATGAACATTTCTTGGAAAGTTGCCTTATATGACTGTATGGGAGGATGCTCTCGTTCCAAATGGCAACTATTGCCTTTTAGCCTTGAAGCTGAAATTTCTGAGATTATTTTAAAGGTTACACAAACTTGAAAATACATGACAAATGCACACAATTTTATCTATCAGTTCAGAGAAAACCCGAATATGCCACAGATATCCAATTGTTTAGCCATTAAGAGATTAATAGTCTGAAAAGATGATTCAGTTTTGTTAAATTGCACCTAAGTGGTGATTGTCTTCATTATAATTTTAAAAACATCATTATAATTTTATGCTTATAAATAAGCATCAGAAGTAAGTAAATGTATTTTTAAATGACTTAGGAAGTGAGCTGTAGGCATGAAAGTAAAAGATGATGGAGTGGGAAGAGAATGGGGACCAGTGGGAGGGGAAGGGCGAGAGATACCATTAGGGAATGTGTATGATCAAGGTATGTAATATGGTGAGAGACGCGATGTCATTAGGGAATGTGTATGATCAAGGTATGTAATATGGTGAGAGATGCCAATAGGGAATGCATATGATCAGGGTATATAATATAGTGAGAGATGCCAATAGGGAATGCATATGATCAGGGTATGTAATATGCTCACACATAAATGCCATCATGGAGATCATTATTCTAAATGGTGAATGCGGTGTGGATAACATTTTAAAGCTGTATTGCTTATTCAGGAAATAGTTCAGTTGTAAACTGCTTGTCATGCTAACATGAAGACTTAAATTCAGTACCCAGGACCCTATGCTTGCAGGCCAAGTGCTAGGAAGGTGGAGACAGCCACCCAGGCGTGCCTGCTTCCAAGCTCCAGTCAGGGAGAGATCCTGTTTTAAAACACAAGATAAAAAGTACCCATGTAATGGCGCCTACACCTGAGGTTGATCTCAGGCCTTTACATGCACACATATACATCTCACACACACACAAACACACACATACACACATCAGCATCACACACACACACACACACACACACACACATCAGCATCACACACACACACACATCAGCATCTCACACACACACACACACACACACATATGCATCACATTCACAGACACACACATATGTATCATATACGCATGCAAAACCGCATTTCACATAGACTCACATATGCATTAACCCCTCCCACATACATGTCTATCATACACAGACACACACAGACACACACATATATATGTATCACACAAACACAGACACACTGATTCAAAAACTGAATTGTTGAGGTATATATTTCTTCTAGGTACACACGATTATTTATACATACATATATCTCCTTTCTTACAATATATAGATTGAAAATATTGTCTTAAGAATGTTTCCTTCCTTCCTTCCTTCCTTCCTTCCTTCCTTCCTTCCTTCCTTCCTTCCTTCCTTCCTTCCTTCCTTCCTCCCTCCCTCCCTCCCTCCCTCCCTCCCTCCTTCCTTCCCTCCTTTCCTTCCTTTCTTCCTTCTTTCCTTCTGTCTGCTTGTTTGTCTGTCTGTCTTTTTCAGATACTTGCTGAACCTAAGTATGCTTTTTGCTGGAACTTTGAGCTTTCTTGATCTTTCTCTGCAGCCCCATTCTTGGCTGTTGGTGTACTCTGTGACTGACCTCACTGCTGCTGTAACTTCTTTTCCTTCACTCTTTCTTCTCAGCAGCTGCTAAGATTCATAGCTTGCTTGTCCCTGGGTTTTTCCTTTTTAATTCCCGCAAAATTTTCCTCCTTGAGTAAATTTTGAATTTGTTTGACAGAAGCAAAACAAACAAACAAAAAAAGCAAAAACTAAAAACCTAAACCAACCAACCAACCAAAATCCATTCTCAATAGTATAGGAGAAAGTTCATATGTGACATTTGAAATGGAACAAATCAGTACCTTTTGACATGGGTCTATCCTTTGAAAATGTGGAGCTTCATAGCACAGGAATTGTTAATAAACTGAGAATTGAGGCTTAGGAGTGATGGAGCAAAATGTAACTGCCATTAACGTTTAAAACCTGCATTTGATTTTTAAAACTGCAAACTATTATTTTGGTAAAATCACAATGAAAAATGAAATCACCTATTTATAACTCAAAAAAAAAAAACAACATTTCTTAAAAATAGGTCAGTTAAGGTGAATTCCTCTTCAAGTTTTTTCCCAAGTTATTCTCATTTGAATGTCAAGGACATAAAAGTCATTTCAGCGAATTTGCCCATTGAGATCTTTTATTCAAACCCAGTGTAAACAGTCTTCTCATTTTCTTTAGAGAATGTTAGATCTGTGATTGACAGGGAAGGTAGGCCAGCCATCACTGCCAAGTTAGCCTTTTTTGGGTTCTGTTGGGAAATGGCACTGTAATAAACCTGTCCATCCCTCTTTGGAAACCAACTGCACCCTGTCAAGATATGCCTTGTTGTGTCTGCACTCTGGCCACCTATTTTGTGTTTCATTTGCTGAGAGACTGGCTGGTAGCACACTGCACCCCTCCCTGCTTTGAGGTCAAATAGCACCTGTTGTGCTGTTCAAGAATCGCTAGAGAACTTGTGCACATGTCTTAAAATTAGGATTGCAATTCTATATTTTTCCAAAAACATAAATCTTAGAGATTCATTTCCTGATATGCTAGCTGTTCAGAGTGTGAACTCCCCCCTCCCACCCCCGGTCAAATTTTGCCCTCTTCTGCCTTTAGAACAGACCATCCTTTGCTTTATTCATCTGGTGTCTAATGGCTGGAAAATATAAAGATGTATCAGTTCATAAGCAGCACATCAAGGGAAAACATGGAGTGGGAAGAATTTGGAGGTCAGTGGCTCAACAGAAGACTACTCTTCAAATAGCTTACATCTATGCCAGCGGGTCTCAACCTGTGGGTCACAACCCTCTCAGGGGTCACTTATCAGATACCCTTCGTATCATATATTTACATGACAGTTCATAAGAGTAGCAAAATTACAGTTATGGAGTAGCAAGGAGATAATTTCATGACTGGGATCCCCACAACAGGGAACTGTGTTAAAGGGTCACAGCATTAGGAAGGTTGAGAACCTCTGATCTCCATATCCCACACGATAGCTTATGCTCTCCTGAGATGGACATACTATAATAAGGGCATGAAGTGGGTGTTTTTGTGTTGATATAGTAAGTTGGTGAATGCTTACTATGTGGACAGGTGGGAAGGAAGTTCAGCGTAGAGGCCGTCCCTTTGCTGAGCTTGTGTAGCAATACTATGAGGCAGAGGCACCATTTCCCATCCTTAGCAAGAATATCGCTTGCAGGGGTGGGTGTGGTGCTTTCCAGAAGCTGAGGCAAGAGGGTTGCAGGTTGTAGGTCAGTTTGAGCTACACAGGGAGACCTGGTCTCGAGACAAACAAACATAAACGGACCAGGCAAACAAGCACACAGCAAATAAAAATAGAATACCACAGACAAGTATCAAGAATGGGCCAGCAAAAATAATTCACGCAGGAAGGGCAATGTGTTTAAGCAGAAGGAATGTTATTCTGTCCAAGGATGGGTTCAAGCTCAAGAATCCTGAATAAATCAAATACATCTCCATAGGAACTGATGATGAAAGAAACTTTGAGCCCTAAAAATTATTATGGAAGAAGCTGGCCCCTTGAGTTTAGGTAGTAACGTATGGAAGAGAAGCTTGGATAAGGAAATTGGGATTGGATTATGGAAGCCTTTGTGACAGGTCACAATCATAATAGCATTGCATTTAGACTGTTACTATAAATACATTTTTAATTAAAATATAATTTTATCACTTTCTTCCACCCCTTCCTTCTCCAACGGTTCCTTCCACTCATTCTGAATTCCTAGTCTCCTATTTTTTAAATTACTATACACACACACACACACACACACTATGAAGTCTGCTTAATGTTGCTTGCATGAACTTGATTTTGGGCTGACCCCTTGGTATTGGATAGCCAATTAGAGGCCTTCTCCCTTGAGGGAAGACAACGTCTCCAGCTCTTGGTATACCTTTGATGTTTATAGTTCATTGTCAAGGGGTGGCAGTCCCCTGAAATTTCCCCCTTGTGTGTTAGCATGTCTGCTGCTGTTGTCCTTGTTCAGGTCTTGTTTAGGTAGCCATATTGTTAAAGTATAAAGACATTTCTTTTAAAATTCAAGTAATATGCTTAAACATGCCCTCTGTTATGTGTTTGGGAAAGACGATTTTATGTAAGAGATTTGATTTTTCCTCAGGGAAAGGGTGTTCTAGCCCTTTCATAGTTCGCTGAGTCTGCTGTTCGATGGAGTTACGGAGTAAGCATTCTGGGTAGTGACTATTTGTTTGTTAGACATTACCTTTTAATTTTTGTTTTTGTTTTTTGTTTTTCTCCCACAGGTGCCTGTCTGTATCAGGGCTCCTTGCTTGCGGTAGGTCATTCTTAATCTATTTCTTTTGGGTGTAAGATGCTTGACTGAGATGACTGAGTGAGTGAGGTGATCGTATCATTGTAAAATTTATTTATTTTTCTTCATGGGCTGAGGCTCACTCTTCGCCCAGGTAGCCGGGTACCATCAGGCTCAATTACTTAATAACCTTTTGAGAGTAAATTAGTTCCATTTGGATACTCTGTTATTGAATGAGAAGTTCAATGCTCTCCCCACACATTTACATTCAGTGGGTGTCCTTTGTGTTCCTTCAGTCAGAGATAATTGGATCCCATCCTCTTGTCACATACAAACTAGGGCATGATTTGTTGGTAATCCTGTTATATTTGTTTCCTGCTCTGATCCCTTCTTTTAAAAAAAATGCTATTATTAAATTCAGTACACTAGAAAATATTCTTGATTATTTCCCTGGATGATAAGCTTAAGTTTTGGGTAAACAACAAACAAATTAGCATTTTTATCCCTGACCCTGTGCCATACCAGCTAGGCAGAATTGATTTTGAATTTAATGTCAGAATGAATTGGGGGACAGTGGGAAAGCTGATGCAAGTCTCGTGCGTTCCTTTTCATTAATAATGTACCGCGGAGCATAGCAGTGTGCTGAAGCCTTATTGAAAAGACTGTCTACATTCCATCAACTCTAATAAATGGTATGACAAGTCATTCTTCACCACTTTTTGAGTTTGGGTTTAATGCATGCTGCAATAATGCAGACTCCGAGAGTTGGGACGGGTGTGCTCATCTTGAGTCGCAGCCTGCCATTGACACGTGTGATTTTAATTTGCCATCTTGCATTATCCTTGTGCTGAAGTAAATGAGGAACAGCTAAAGTTTCCAGGCATCTAGATAATTATAGATATTTGAAGTAATATTTTCCAATATGGTCTTTATGTGCTAGAGTTGCTGTCCTACAGATGAATGTATTTTTTTTCTTCTTGATATTTTTTCCATTAAAGAATCAGGGAAAAGCAATTCTCTCTCTCTCTCTCTCTCTCTCTCTCTCTCTCTCTCATTCCATTCCCCCAAAGCAGAATTTTCTTTCTGTTTATTCTTTAATACAGTTTAGAAATCATTCTGAGATCAAAGTCTGCCATCAGTTTTGGGGACATATATGTAATGTAGACAACTCAGGCACCTACATTAATACACGGAGGCTGCTTACTGAATAAAGGGCTTCATACTTTTTGTAGCTATTTACTCATCTGACACCGAGGCCAGTGCAGTAGGCAGGCCATGCACTACTCTCCACCTACCAAGACAGGTCCTTATTGTGGCGCCTAGGGTGGCATTGAACTCATGATCTTGAATGCAGGGAGTGCCTCACCAAGCCCAGAACTGCACCCTGTCCCTCCTTTAATGGAGAATTAAAGAGGAGAGAGGGAGATGAAGATATTGGCTAGAGGTTTTCGGTCATTAAGGGGTGAGTAATAGTAGGCAGCTTGTCTTCTTTCTGTTTTCTACCATGATCTGAAGATGTATCTGGAATTTAGATTCTAGATCATCTTCCACACTTGGCTTTGCTGTGTACTTGCATAGAAAAAAAATCATCTGATAATTAAAGGGTTCAGTTTCATCCAGAGAAAAGAGGCATGGTCTAGCCAACTTGCATTGGATGGGTAACCTTGATTCCCTCTGGCCATGCTTTCTGGTCATGCTTAGAAGGGTGTACTTCCTTTATCCACTCACACATAGGCCCTCCAGGTGCTACCTTGTTCCTCATTCATCTCAGGCCTGAAGTATTTGAAGCACCTAGTATTGCTCAGTCAGAGAGGTTAGTTTACGCTAATTACCACAACAAAGACTATTATTCAACATTTACTCACTCAGAGAGAACCTACTGTTCTCTCTCAGTCCTGGAGAACATCAGTGAACAGATAAATCTCTCTGTCATCATGAAGTTAAGATTGTACGTCAGGCATGCTATCAAGAAATAGAACAAATAAACAAAAATAAAGACACATAGGATGGGAAGATGGAGGAGACTCAGTCGGGGTCCATTACGTTAGGTAGGAGGAGAAGTGACACTTGAACCAAAACCTAGAAGAAGTCCTTCTTAGACTCAACCCTTTAGATGTCTAGACAGTGGATGCAAACCATGGGGTCAGAGTTGGAGTCTGGAGGTCAAGTAGCTGACATAGATTCCCCAGGAAGAAAGCAACTGACGAGGAATGCAGGAGGGTGGGGACAGGACCGAGTGTCCAGCCTCGGCCTGGATTCTGCTTGTCCTTTGAGCGAGGTGGGTGAACCGTTGGAAGTGCAAGAGAAGTGACAAAACCTGACTTATCGTTTAATTAAACTGCTGGCATAGGAATATAAAAAGAAATAACGCTCTTGTTTCTAGGGAAACAATGTTGAATATTTTAAAAAGACCGTGTAGAGGTGAGTCACTGAAAATTGCTGTCAAATCAAGTGTGGGAGAAGCAGACACAGACACTGGGGAAGGCTCAAAATCTCAAGGTTCTGCATTTTGATTTCTATTTGTAATTACCTTTTGTTTTAATGACATTAAAATTGACAATAGCCTTTTGGGTGCATCTCAGAGGTGGAATATTTGCCTGGCATGCACCAGGCCCTGGGTTTAATCTCTAACATCATAGTGGGGGAGGGAGAAAAGGAAAAAAAGGAAATAAGGAAGGGAGGGGAGAATGGGGATGGTGGTAGATAATCTATTGTGGTCATGGGTAATTACATACTTTGTCATGAGTTCTTCTTCACATGACCCAATGAAGACAGACATGGTCCCCCTGCCATGAAACTGGAGAACAAATGTACACAAATCTATTTTGAATTTCAAGAGTCTGTTCTATTCTAGCAGTGCAGTATACTGTTCTAGGCATTCCTAATTAAGCAATTCTTCAACTCTTTGGGTAAGAGGGTCTGTGTTATAAAATACATCATACTCCAGAGGTAGCCCTGTGTGTGGCGGTTCAGGGCCAATTTATAATACCACCCACAAGTTCATTATTTAGAGCTCAAAATAACATCAGAGATCTTGCTGTTTGAGGGTCCTCTGTTTTGTGGCTGAGGATGGTAAGACAGGAACGTGAAGTTCTTGGGGCTCGTTCCTTTGTCTAGTGGGCAACCAGAAGGAGACCTGGTCAGCTTAAAAAGGGCAAGTTTCAGCTTCATGCAAATACTTCCATAAATGGGGCTGGAGAGGTGGTTCAGTGGTTAGGGACACTGACTGCTTTGATTCCGCAACTGCCTATAACTCCAGTTCCAGGAGATCTAATGCCCTCTTCTGGTCTCTGCAGGAACTGCACACATATGATGCACTGACTACACACAGGCAAAACACTCATACCAATAAAAGAAATAATGTTTAAAAAGTCAATAAAACATTGCGTACTTGGCAACATGGATTGAGGCAGTTTTTGGCTGCAAGTCGTTACCCTCCGGGTGTCTTGTGAAGTCTCCTCTCACGGATAAATACTTTTGCTCTCGTCACTATTAAGGAGGTTCCCAAAGTGCAGAATATTGGGGGCTCTGGTAGGGAAGAGTGACTTTGTTTAAAGACTTCCTCCTCTGCTGCAGAGCATCTTGGTAATCTTGGGCACATATACAACCTGCACAGCCAGAACCTCTACTGCCTGCTATGTGAAATGGGAAAAAATATGAGCCCCCCACCCCACCCCCGAAACAGTTTTAATCGAGTAAGAACACAGATTGAGTGTGGCAGTGCATCAATACAATGCCAGCATGGGCTCTTTTGTCATTGCAAGTTTCCCTTTTATGAAGGAAGAAGAAAGGAAAGGGGACATTGAATGAGCATTTGCTGGTATTTAAACACTCCCAGCAACTCAGGAAATAAGTGTGGGTTTGTAGCTAAGGAAGCTAAGGTTCAGAACATGTACCACCCACCCCAGGTCCCAAGACCTGCAAGTGCCAGGGGAAGAGGGTTCAAACCCCGCTCTGAGTCTAAACTGTCACACCCAGACTTCTGTCTCTCACAACTATGCTGCTCCCTGAGCGTTTCTTATTTTACCTACAGTTCTCTATGCCCAGCTCCCTCCACACTACGCCTGCCTGCCGTGCAGTTGTCTCTGCCACTCTCCACCCCTGGCCTCTTGGAGAAACCAGCTGTCCCTGACTAACCTCTTCCTATTTGACAGAGACTATCCTGTAGTAGTCATGTGCACTAACTTAGGGACATGAAGCTAAAAACATTCAGAAGCTCATTGCATTTTAACAGGCACAGAATGCCCCTTACAGGTATTATGTGTATGTGTATATGGGAAAGATGAAAGATTGATTAATGCATGGTTAACGTGCTTGTGTGCATTTACACATTCTGTGCTGTGATTTCCAGCTTCAGGGAACCATGTGAATGTGCAGTGGCATTCTGGGATGACTTGGTCCTAAGCCATATGGCAGTCAACTCTGAGTTGTACTCTGACTTCAGCTGTCCCCTTTCTTTTGCTGTCTTCCCTATTTTTATATTCCTTCATTTGTCAAGTCAGAGATTGCTGGAAGGGATAAAAAGGAATACCAAAAGAACACCTAATAATCTATTTTGGGTCTGCCTTATTTTCAGACCCACAAGACTTTCATCAAGGTCAGCCGTGTGAAAAGGGGAGGAGTAGCCTAGATCAGGGTCCATTAAAGGGAAGCAGTTATGATGCCCTGTCACCACAGGAGTAACACATGTGTGCAAGAAGAGAAATGTCCTGTCTTAGCTTTTACACATCTGTATCTTCTGCGCTTTCTCGAATAACCAGAATATAGAGAGTTTAATGGTCCCACTGTCCTGTGCCACTGCATTCAACCCCCCCTCCTGTATTTATTCTTCCTGGGGATGGATGGTTTGATTGCGCCTCAGTCATTTCTCAGTTGTAGAATACATCTGAAAGCAGAATTGCTGGCAAGCTTAAAGGAGATCAGCATGATCCACATGGCCCAAGAACATTTGGTTTAATAACACACCGCAGCCATCATTGGAAGATGGTTCTGCTCTGTGGAAGGGAACAAGACTGTTGTTCTTCTCTAGATCAAATGTGCTAAATATTGAGATGCTTTTCAGGCAACTGCTGACAAAGTGAGTCATAAATCATTAACTTTTAACACAGATGAAAAAAAAAGATATTAAGGATAATAAAACATGGCATGTTTGCTATATGCAATACAAAGTAGTAGAAAGACCAGAGTTTGGTTGTTTGAACCTTGAGACTATAACCTATGTGATGCATGGTCTCAGATATGACAGTTTATCTGCTGTGCCTTAGGTCTCTGAGGGGTGATCTTCTTCATAGGGCCAATGGAAGGTTCATTGAGTGAATGCTTGTAGTGAACAGAGGCCTAACCTCACAGAGAGCAGGCATTCACATCATCCAGATGGTGACAAGATACTGGAGTAGACATGACTGATTTAGAGATGGAGGCCAGTGGATCTTGGTTGAGGTCCCGGTGCTAGACAGCCAGCTGTATAGCCTGGAGTGAGTTACTAGGATGAGTAGTTAACTCTCTTAACTACTAAATTTGTACTTAAGAGAGTCAGAATAGACTCTGCAAGGTATCTTAACACAATGCCGAGCTGATGGAACTATTCCTTGGTTGTGTTCCACACTACAGCACCCCAGAGCCACACACACATGGTTACTGAGTAGACTCAAGATGT
Source organism: Mus minutoides (assembly GCA_902729485.2). Taxonomy (NCBI): domain Eukaryota; kingdom Metazoa; phylum Chordata; class Mammalia; order Rodentia; family Muridae; genus Mus; species Mus minutoides. The sequence goes on along the minus strand of LR753352.1, from coordinate 1,046,272 downwards.
AGACCCCAGGAACTGGAGTTTAAGTGTTGATTAATTTTAATAAAAGATTTATTTTAATTTTTTATTCCTTCATCTATCATCTACCCATCTGTCTATCTATCTATCTATCTATCTATCTATCTATCTATCTATCTATCTATTTATCTATCTACTTTGTGTGTGTGTATGTGTGTGTATTGTGGAGCACATACCACAGAATGCATATAGAAGTCAGAGGACAACCTATGGGAGTGAGTTCTCTTCTCCCCTATAGGTATTGGGAATTAAACTCACGTGTCATCAGGCATGGTGGCAAGTGCCTTTACCCCCTGAGCCATCTCACTGGCCCACAAGTTTACACTTAAATAGCCACCGTGGCTAGTGGCGATGGATTGTATGAGTCAGATCATACAATCTTTCTTTTTGCTTTTGAGACTGGGTCTCACCATGCAGCCCTGGCTGGCCTGGAACTTTCTGTGCAAACTCAGCTGACCTCACATTCAAACTCATAGAGATCTGCTGGCCTTCGCCTTCAGGTGCTGGATTAAATATAGCACACCACACCTGGCCAGAACAGCTCTGTGGATGTAAAGTTCTCAATTTACTCTTAAGGACTTCTGGTTAGAATAGGGATTCATGGGACGTTGTGACCCCGGACAGATGAGGGTTTCCTGTAGCCTTTCCAGGAACTGAGAGACAGGTAGTACCATACTTGCTCTCATGCCCTTGCTTACTGTTTTCGTATCATTTGAGTAGTTTTGAGGTCACCTCTATTGTATGTCTCTGCTCCCACCGTTCAGTATGTTTTCTGGAACTAAAGAAAGAGATAATGTGACAGCTGAGCCACTTCCCCTGCAGCTGCATATTTCCTAAACACTTTTATATCTGTTTGGTCAAAATCTGGTCTAGTCTTGTGCATACTCTGGCAATTTTGTTCTGCTTGGGAGGCCCAAGAAAACCTACAACAGGCACTTAGAGTTTTTGGGTGCTGAAGTAGTTTGACATGTGCTCTGTCCATGACTTTTTTTCCCCTTTTTACTGTAGCAGGGAGGTGACCCTGTAGACTTGAAGTGCCCATATTTCACTTGGGTTAATATTCATCAATATCTTCAGAAATTCTCTGGAGAAGAGAAATGAAAGAAACTCTAGAATTTTCCCTAGTAAGTGCCCTAAGTCCCTTTAACCAGAAGAGTCTTGCTTAGTGGCTGCAATGAAGACATTCCAGGCTTTGCAGTACTGGGGTGAATATGTGACTTCCTATGAATTTATTCAGAGGGGAAGCAATTTAGACATTCCTCAATTCCTTAATTTCCTGTATGTTAGATAATTTCCCAATTCCTTTCTACTGGGCATTATAGGATACCTCCTCCTCCTCCTCCTCTTCTTCTTCTTCCTCCTCCTCTTCCTCCTCCTCCTCCTCCTCCTCCTCTTCCTCCTCGTCCTCCTCTTCTCCTCCCCCCTCCTTCTTCTTCCTTTTTATTTTGTCAACTTGACACAAGTTGGGGTTATCTGGGAAGAGAAACCTCATTTGAGAAAATACCTCCATCAGATTGGCCTGTGGACAAGTCTGTAGTACATTTTCTTGGTTAATGATTGATGTGAGCAGGCCAAGCCCACTGTGGTCAGTACAATCCCTGGGTGGGTGGCCTTGGGTTGTATCAAAAATTAAGCTGAGTAAGCCATAGGAAACAAAGTAGGAACAGCATTTCTCTGTAGTCTCTGCTTCATTTTTTTTGCCTCCAGGTTGGGCTTTCCTCAAAAATGGACTGTGTTTTCCTTCCCAAGTTGCATTTGGTTCTGGTGTTTATCACAGAAATAGAAAGCAAACCAAGGCCGGCCGTGGTGGTGCACACCTTTAATTCCAGCACTTGGGAGGCAGAGGCAGGCGGATTTCTGAGTTCGAGGCCAGCCTGGTCTACAAAGTGAGTTCCAGGACAGCCAAGGCTATCCGGAGAAACCCTGTCTAAGAAAACCAAAAAAAAAAAAAAAAAAAAAGAAAGCAAACCAAGGCAACCTTTTTCATTTATTTTTAGTATGCTCTAAAGTGGGGAGGCCAGTTTTTAATTAAGATGTCCCTGTTTTATGATAGACACTTAATTTCCCTGTAACACAGCATCACTGCTGAGTGCCAGCAGATGCATTAGGATCAGTGAGCTTCCTGATTGTAGCTGGAGATATTCAGGCTTAGACTAGACAAAATCAGGACCAATTAGGGGAGCTGCTTTAATCTGAGTTCTTACTGTGTAGACTGAAGGTTAGAGCTGCGTGTGTTATATAAGAAACTCTTTGAGAAGATGAAAAGCTCTTGATTTGAGAGTGTGCTGTGTGTGTGTGTATGTATGTATGTATGATCTATTTATCATTCTATGTATCTATGTATCTGTCTATGTATGTATGCATGTATATATCCATCCATCCACCTACCCACCCATCCCTCTTGTCTGTCTGTCTATCTATCTATCTATCTATCTATCTATCTATCTATCTATCTGTCTGTCTTCTTGAGATAGGGTATCTCTATGAAGTCCTGGGTGGCCGGGAACTCACATAGATCCTCCTGCCTCTTCACAAGTGTTGTTCTGAGAGGCATGCGCCACCATGCTAGCCAGTATACAATCCTTTAAAGGGTTCCTGTACCCTTGAGTTTGTACCCTTGAGAGCCAGATGGTGAAGAGTGGCCAGCCAGAGTTGCAGATGCTGTCCTGTCCTCACTGGGGCTTCACATGCTGCACATCTTCATCAGAGATGCTAGTTCCTTAGTTGGGAATTGATTTCTTCATAGGATAATTGGGTGTGAGAGGAATAATACAAGGAAATTTGTACTTTTATTGACGAATCATCCATATGCATTTTCATTCTTATTCATATTCTTGCTGGAGGAACAGATGTTTTAAATTAACAAACACATTTCTTATGCTTTGTTTGGAATGTAGGAGATGCAGCTGAATTTGGCAGCCATATTTATTTGCTCCAACTGTGTTATGTGTGATCATATATCTCAATTTTCTAGTTAGGCCATACGTGCCCGCCTCCCATTTGTATTTATGTTTCAATGTTTGCTCCTTTTTTTTTTCCTTTTTGCTCAAAATTGAAGTCTAGTAGTTTGTTTTATTTCTACATTTCTGTGTATAACTATAAAATATTTACATGTGCATGTTTATTTTATACACAGTACATTTATGTTACATATGTATGTATGTAGATAGTTCCTAGAAGAGAGCTGCCACTCATTTGTGACAACTTATGACACTATCTCATTATAGTTGGCTTACTCTTTTGAGTCTTTTGCTTACTAAGGGAAAGATAATATGTGAATATCAAATGACATTGAGTTTTAGCAAATGAGCTTATATTTTCCTGGGATTTGAATTGCAAATGCCCAAAGAAAAACTAGCTTGAAATTTCAGATAGAGGTTTGTTTCTGTGACGGGAGGGACATTTATACATAAAATTGGCACAAGATAACTTTGACAAAAGGCATTGAGTTGTTTCATGTAAATTAAGTGCATAGCTTCTGCTGTACCTAAGTTCTTTCAGAAATGAAGTTTTGGGCTTTTGGTATTCCCAAGTTGGTGTGAAGGAAGAAGGGAAAGGCTCTCAGAGTAAGAAACAGCTTGTTAGTAGTATGTGAGAGAGCCTTGAGTTTGGGTCATGACCTGTGAGTTGTTCCGAAATAGCTCCTGAGATTGGCGATTAAGCAAGTTTAAGGAATTGAGATTCCTTTCCATCAAAGGGAAATTGGGCAGGAAAGGGTTGCATGGAAGAGCAGATTTCATTTTTCTTTGTTCTATTCTTCACATGGATTTGCTCATAGAGAGCATGAGGCAATTATTAACAGAAATATTAACATTCTTTGGTACACTTCCAGGGTTGACTCCCTAGGGAGAAGTAAATGTAAAGTAGGAACTGCCCCTCCCCCACCCCCATGGACTGTAATGGGATCCTGCCACAGTCCAAAGGCATTGATCAACTTCCATGCACTGGACTTTGTGAGAGGATCTATGGAGACCATATGATAGGAAGCCCATAGAGTATGAACTAGCATACCCTGGGCCAGCTACTCAACAGCCCCTTTCCCTGCCTTCTGTTCACACAGCTCTGACTTTTTTTTTTTTATCAGCTCTTCATTCCTTTGTTTGTATATAACCAAGTTGTAAATTAAACAAGATCTTTCCATTCCCTTGGCAGGGATTAGATAAAACCTTCTGTGTGGATGTCTGACTGAGTCGTGGCCAATAAGATATGTATAGAGGTCATCTAAGACTGTTGGGTATTTGAAAAGAGGCCCACACAGATTCTCCCTTCCTGAGGCCTGAACAAGCTGAGAAAGAGAGAGAGAGAGAGAGAGAGAGAGAGAGAGAGAGAGAGAGAGAGAGAGAATAAGTAAATACAAATGTCAAAGTATTACCCTAAGGACTTGAGCAAGTGGAAGAGACCTTGCCTAGCATGAGCAAATTGTTGGGTTTGAATCTCAAGCACAGCTAAATAAATAAATAAATAAATAAATACTTAGAAAAAAAAACTATCAAAGTTGGAGATTAGAGGTCTGGTTCTCTTCTCCACACACAGCATTCATGGGTGAGCTTAGGTGGGCAGGTTTTCCTTGTAGAAGGTTATGCAGGCAAGAATCACTGGAGGGGCAAGAGAAAGATTTTTGTTGATAGCTTTGCTCCATGGGACAGGACAGAAGGTAGTGCTGTTAAACACATCAAATTATTATTATTATTATTATTTTATAAATTGGCCTGTTAGATAAGGCACACTTCTTCCCTCCTAAGGATAAGAAAGGCCTGGAGCTATGTGTCCTTGGGGGGTTGGGTTGGGGGAGAAGAATTCTTAAGGGTAGGAAAAAATATCTACTAATGGCAAGTTTTGAAGGTTGGATTTTGAACTGGCATATACCTGAAGACATGCTTGCCCAAGCTGCAGCAACCAGTTTATAATTTAGCTAACACACAAAACTGGTTGGAAGAGGAATATGGATGAGTTTGAGTCCTCCAAGAGTTTGGCTATTAATATGCAGACTTAACTAACACAGAGACATACTTTCCTGGGGAGTTCTTGTATGGATGGATAAATTTTCTCATTGTTTAAACCAATATAAATTGTCTTTTCTGTTTTCTTCAGTATTCGATCCAATACCCTATAATTACTGAGCGAATGCAGGCTACAGCACTTTGGGATACCTGTCAGTAAATAAGAATATAGCATCACGTTTAAGGCGGGAGTGTGTGATTGAGCTTTTTTTCTGTTGCTTTAGCTTGGAATTTTAAAATATGGATGTATAATATAGTTGGACCTATATTATAGAATTGATGCAAAGATAAATAAGATAATACATGAAAGTACGTGGGATAAAGTCACTCCGTGCTAGCTCCTAAAAATACCATTCTTCAGGAGAAAACAACTTTTGATGTTGGTCTTGAAATGTGGGTCAGTGTTGATGTGGAAGAGGCTGGGGGCAGGGCTCTTAAGACAGGATAAGCATGAGTGCACACCTAAGTGGCAAAGGGACCCCCATTTGATTGAAGTGTGAGAAGCAGTGGATAAAATACTGAGAAGGGGTTTTTTAGACTCCAGCTCACATTGGTGTGGAATAAGGCATTTGAAGTGGAAATCATTTGCTCTTGAACTCAGACTGTGTCTGATAAACCGATGTGTGTTGGAGAAGAGATATTGCAGCATCTCCTTCTACGGTGAGCGCTTTCTCTTCTCGTTTTCAACACTGTCCAGATGTCATTGCTCTGTCGATGTTTGGAAAGGGTGGAGATGGCTCTTCGTGACTGATCAGCATGGTGTAAGAGCAAGGTCCGTTCACAGGTATCTTCTCATATCGGCCAGTATTGCTAAGGCTACTGTCAGCTCATCAAAAGTAGCCTCCCCTGGTGTCAGGGGACAATTCTTGTTAATAGGCATCTATGATGGCCTCTGTAGTTTCACTGTCTACCACGATGCCCTGCCACCAAGAAGTCTCATAACCTCTTTCAATTGTCTTTAATCTAATCCCATTTCTCATCTCCTTTTTGTAATTGGCAAAGATGAAATTGCATTCTGGACAATATTAAGATAAATTACATACTGCTGCATTCAAATTTCTTTTGAAATCAGAAGGCTGGTTCTGTTATAAAGACCAACCCAGAGACTGAGGAGAGTGGCTTCTCTTTCATGCTGGACAGTAGAATTCTTCTAGTTGCTTTTAGAATTTTCTCAGATTTTTCCAATTCCTACATCTAAAGTGTAGTTTTTAGATGAATATCAAGTGTTACCAGAAGCTTAGAGAAGATTCTTAATAGCCTGGGGACCTGGGAGAAGAGTGGAAGATTTTATAGGCAGAGCAACTCAAGTGCATATGAAAAGAAGGAAACATATTAAATGGCCATTTTGGCAGCTACTTTACAAGAATCTAACAAGCTATTAAAGAAAAGATGTCTTCTTGTAGTTCTTACTTGGTTTCATTGTTGGTTCTGGAGAAAAACATTCAGCCAGGACATAAATCTAAACTATAATAAAAGAAATAATGTAAGTTCTTAAGCATGTATATTCTTGAGTACATCATGAGATGTTTCCATATAAATGTATTGGAGTTAGGATATGGGAGATTATGTCTTTATTAGGATTTTCTTTCGTATTGTATTACTGTTAAAGAGAATAAAAGGTAGATAATTAATAACGATTTTGTTTCTCTGTTTGGAGTCAGGGACAGGCCTTGAACTTACTTAGCTGAGGGGCACCTTGACCCTGAACATCTGACCCTGCTGCCTGTACCTCCCAAGTGTGGAGAGTATAGGCATGCACTATTTTTTCCCACTTTGCATAAGATCAAACCCAGGAATTTCTAGATGTTAGAGAAGCACACTATCAGCTAAGCCCAATTCCTAGCCCTAACAACTTTTAGTTCTTTTAAAAACTAAACTGTAGGGCTAGGGAGCTAACTCAGTAGTTAACAGCTCTTGCAGAGAACTCAAGTTCAGCTCATAGCATCCATGTTGGATAGCGCATAACTCAGTGATTCCAGAGGCAGCTGTATGAACATGGTGTGTATAAAGTCACTACACATGAGTGAAAAGAAATGAACTAAAATTTATAAAAGACCCAAACCACAAAAATTCTGAGCAACAATTCTGAGGGATAGAAAGTTTCTTGACTGGTTTTTGTAAGTGGAATAGCCTCTTGCTTTATTTATAATACTAAAGTAATGCAGGTTTTTCCTAAGGGAATGTAAAGTACACTGAAGAGAAGAAAAACTCCATTAATCTGAGTAATTTCACAAATAAAAATGCTATTGAATATTAGATGGCAACATTTTAGACTTTGCTAGAAATGCATGCCCTTCATCAGATATGTATGCATTCCTCCTGCCCATGTTTATATTTAATGTGCTATAATAATTTTTTTTTAAAAAGACTTACCTCTTTTCCTAACACTTGTCTATTTGTAATGTGATCTCTCATTGATAGACTGTGAAATACCAGTTCCCATTGACTGGTATTATAGTCTCTTAGTCAGGATTTCTATTCCTACACAAACATCAGGACCAAGAAGCAAGTTGGGGAGGAAAGGGTTTATTCAGCTTACATTTCCACACTGCTGTTCATCACCAAAGGACGACAGGACTGGAACTCAAGCAGGTCAGAAAGCAGGAACTGATGCAGAGGCCATGGAGGGATGTTCTTTACTGGCTTGCTTCCCCTGGCTTGCTCAGCCTGCTCTCTTATAGAACCCAAGACTACCAGCCCAGAGATGGTCCCACCCACAAGGGGCCTTTTCCCCTTGATCACTAAATAAGAAAATGCCTTACAGTTGGATCTCATGGAGGCATTTCCTCAACTGAAGCTCCTTTCTTTGTGATAACTCCAGCTGTGTCAAGTTGACACAAAACTAGCCAGTATACATAGTAACCCATTAACTTAGGATGGTAATTAACATCATGATAAAGCCCTTAATATTTCCTAATTATTGTTTAAATCTACATTCATTAGGAAAATGACATTTGAGGCACATGGTATATGCTTTTTAAAGCACATCTGTGTACACATTTAATATGTATTTACTAACTCATTCTGATTCACATTGACACTGACTTCTGTATCCCTCAATATAAAAATCAAACTTACACTCAGTTTTAGAATGAGTGGCTTTAAAGGAGAATGGGGTAGAGGATGGTATTGACCAATTGGATAACATTTAAGAGTATCTAACAGTACAAAACAAAATAAAAACAAGAAAATAAAGGTTTTTGAAAGCTATAGTCCTACAAAGAAGCAATTAGTACTTAGAATTCATATAACTTCTTAAGAACATCAAATTTTAGAAGCTAAATGGACTGAGAATATAGAGTTCACATCAGTGAAAAATCAAGAAATAACAAAGGGGTCAAATATGATGGTGTAGACCTAGAATTTCAGTACTCAGGAGGTGGAAGAAGGAAGATTGTGAGTTCTAGCCCAGTCTCAGGTACAGAGTAACATCCTGTAAAAATAAGTAACTCTCATTGTTATTAATGACTAAATTAAAACTAAACCCACAATGAGATATTATCTTATACATATTAGAAAAAAATTCAGTGACTAAACTCAGTTTGGCCATGACTCTTAAGAATTTTCTCTAAGGAATTAGTATAGGAAAAGAGGCAAGTTATGTGGAAAGAAGTCATTTCTGATGTTATTTATATTATAAAGTAAGGAGTATCTAAGTAGAAGTGTAGTTAAGTAAATCACCATAAATTAACTTAATGTGGGACATTATATAGTCATTAAAATAATAGATGTAATGAACATCTAGCCATGCAGACATATTTGTGTTAAATAAGAATGTCAAGTTCACATTTTGAGATTAAAGTTATTGAAAAAATAACTTTATATGATTGAGCTTGGTGAGGGGGAAACATAATTGATCACCAGAACAAAGAAAGCTTGCAAGTGGAGAACCCAGCCAGTGTTGAAAAGAGATGATGAGACAAGGGAGGGAGAAAGTCAAGGAAGGGACGGATGGGTGTGAAATGGCAAACCCCTACTTATATACAACACACAAGCAAGGGGCTCAACCCAGAGAATCTACTGTTCCTTTGGCTCAAAGTCCAAGGATACGGAGTTAATGGCAGATAGAGTGGTATTTATGTGTCCACATGGTTCCCTTAGGACCTCTCCTCCTATGCTGTCTCTGATGACGTCATGCTTTATTCTGGGTCGGCATCATTTCTAGACAGCCTTTGTGTGATGTGATGATAGGTTTGTTTTATATAGTTTAAGTAGCTTTTACTTCTAAGAAAGAAAGAGCTCTTTTTAGGGGACCCCACAGAAGGGGAGCAGGAAAGATTGTAGGAGTCAGATAGGTCAAGGACACCAGGAGAATACTGCCCACAGAACCAACTAAGTGGGCTCATAGGGGCTCAGAAACTGAACAGGCCATCACAGAGCCTGCATGGGCCTGCACCAGGCCCTTATATTGTGGATCTTTACCTTGGGGTTTTTGACTCCTAACAATGGGAGTCCAGGTGTCTCTGACTCTTCTGCCTCCTCGTGGAATCTATTTCCTTCTACCCGGCCACCTTGTGCAGTCTTGATACCAGGGTTAGTGCCTAGTCAGTCCTATTGTATCTTGTTATGTTGAGTTCATCGGATATCTGTGGGAGACCTGCACTTTTCTGAAGGGAGACAGAGGAGGAATGGATCTGTAGGACAGGGGATGTGGTGGTGGTGGGGAGTAGGAGGAGAGGAGGCTGAGGTCAGGATGTATTGTAGAGAGAATGAGAGAGAGAGAGAGAGAGAGAGAGAGAGAGAGAGAGAGAGAGAGACAGACACAGACACAGACACAGACACAGACACAGACACAGACAAAGACACAGACACAGACACAGACACAGACACAGACACAGACACAGACACAGACACAGACACAGACACAGACACAGACACAGACACAGACACAGACACAGACACAGACACAGACACAGACACAGAGTGAGCCAGCTCTTTTGGAGGATGGCATCTCTAGCAACAGCTCCAGGGAAAGTTTTAGTTGCTGTGGTTTGAGTCAAAGATCTCATCCCAGCTGTGACGGTACCCTGTGGTAAAGAAGAAACCTTGTGAGCGATCCCATCACCAAGTGGAAAATAGGAATTCTGAAAATGAGATCCGGCCAAAGAGAAAGGAGCAGATGTTCTCTTCAAGGGTAAACAGACCTTTGGAAGCTACTTGGTTTGTTTACTGAGTCTTAAGTGGAATCTGCAATATCTGCTTGATTAGCCTAATCACGCTGGTGAAGTCACTAGAACCTTGTCTCTGACACCCATCTCTCTTTCCTTATTGGCCAGTAGCTGCATCTTGCCTTTTAACTTTGAACTTAGACATTCCATGGAGTGGCTCACCCAGCCTAAGGATGTCTGTTCTTTTTGCTTCACTGGGTCATAGTTCATAAGTCTCCACTTCAGCTCCACCCCTAGACTAGTATCTGTGCTCACTTGCTTTCTGACAACCAGGAAGATGCTAGATGGGTGCATTTCCCTCGGTAATAAACCTTTTGTCTGACAATAGAAAGTCTGGACCTAATGATGAATTAGGGCTGCTAACATTGTCTCTGGTAGTTTGGAGGTTGGAGCAGTGAAGTGAATGGGCTGTAGGTTAGATGTTAATATGTCTTGAAATAGGATGGTTTATTGTTCTTTTGATATACTTGTGTAGACCATTTCTTGGGTACTTAGTTCTGTGCTTCATTATTTTCATTTGATGAATGACTAGCAGAAAGGGAAGGGAGTCCACAATCCAGTCTGAAAACACATTGAGTTCAGAGGGATGGGTCCAGGCACTTTTTCCTAGTCCTCTGGAATGAGTAGATATCTTGATGCAGTTTCCATGGCAAAGCATTTTCCCATGGTGAGGGCAGAGAAGAGTAGGTTAAAGCCATATACTTAGTGTGTAGGAGCAGTGGATTATTAGCTGAAGAAGCTCTCATCGTTTCCAGCATTGCTGCTGACATAGCTCTGCCTTTTCCCCCTGGCTCTTGGAAATGTGCAAAAAAGGGTTTCGAGATACTGGGAAGAAGTTAAGTCTCTTTTTCCTCATCGTCCTTGAATACCCCATGATGCCTGTAAACTAGACTTCCCTCTTACATCCATACAGGAAGTCTTGTTAGGGACATTTAATTTACTTGTTTCTCTTTGAGAGTTCTTTCAAGGGCAAAACAAAACAAAACAAAATAAAACAACAAAAAAAAAACCCCACCCCAAGTCTCAGTTTCTTTGGCTTCAGGAGATAAGGATGTCCGCATCTTCCAGCTGACATGTGAAGGAGTAGCCCGTGATGTGAGTTTGACACAGTCGATGTGACACAGTCTGAAACTGGAACAACCATCTTAAGGAGTAATAGTCTGGGCTACACTGGGTTGTGGGCATTCCTATGAGGGATTTCCTTAACTGGCTGTGGTAGGTAGAGCCACTCTGCATGTCTGGCTGTTTAAGGACTGGGCCTCAGACTAAATGAAGGACAAGAACGCATGGAGCCAGCACTCCAAGCACTCCCTGCTCAGCTCCTGACTGCTCTGCAGCTTCAGGTCCCCTGCAGCAGCCCGGCAGATGGACTCTATCCTAGAATTGTGAGCTAGAATTAACCCTTTCTTGCCGAAGTTGCTTTTTTTTTTTTGGTTTTTTTGAGACAGGGTTTCTCTGTATAGCCCTGGCTGTCCTGGAACTCACTTTGTAGACCAGGCTGACCTTGAACTCAGAAATCCGCCTGCCTCTGCCTCCCGAGTGCTGGGATTAAAGGCGTGCAGCACCATGCCCGGCTCGAAGTTGCTTTTTTTTTTTTTAACAGGCTCTTTTATTACAGCAGCAGAAACAAGGCCCCACTGACTCCCCTTGTGACATTGGTATTCCTGAAGGGGTTTCTTCTTCAGGTCCCCTCCCCCAAAGGCTCAGGCTGTAAAGCGCTTGCTGCACGAGTATGAGAACCTCTGTTTGATGTACCAAACATACCTTAAAAATCTAGGTGTGGTGGCATGTGCTTGTAATCTCAGTGCTGGGGAGGTAGAGGCTGCTGGACATCCAGCCTAGGCTACTTGGTAAGCCATATTTCAAAAAAAAAGGGGGGGGGGAGTGAATGGATTTGGAAACCTAAGGCAGGAGTGGGAGGAGGCTGAGCAATAAAGAATGTCTTGAGGATGCTCTGGGTAAAGGGCCCAGGCAGTCTCTGTAACTGTGAACACAGAGAAGCTAGAAACTTATATGGGAAGTATATATTATATTCCCTAGGATATATAGGGAATAGGGAACATAGGAACAGAAATGTGAGTTTGAGGGATCTTGGGGAAAGGCCGCTGTCATAACATGGCTTAGTGCTCTGTGCCGTGGCTCCGTCTGGCTCACCTTAAAGTTGTTATGGGAAGAAGTGGGAAGCAGCTTGAAGGTCTTCTGTGTTAGTAGAGAAATGTGTGCATCAGTCTCCCCCTCTCCCCTCCAGCCAGGGCCTGCCTGTGTCACCTAGGCTGATCCGTAATTTGTAGGCTCAAGAGATTCTGCTGCTTGGACTCTTTTTCCTGGATATGTCTGTGCTAATGTCTCAGCTTCTACTTGTGTGAAAAACATATAAACAAGTGATGAATTAGAAGTTGCTTTTATTTATAGCCACCTTTTTACTGTATCCTGATGGTGATGGCGCGTGCGGGTGCGTGTGTGTGTGTGTGTGTGTGTGTGTGTGTGTGTGTGCATGCATGTGTGTGTGTGTGTATATGTGTGCATGTGTGTGCATGTGTATATGTGTGCATGTGTGTGCATGCGTGCATGTGTATGTGTGTGTGTAACATGGAAACTCTACTCGCTTGGGTTCTGTCCTAGATTCTGCTTTCTCTGGATCTCTGAATGGGCCCAAGCCTCAGTCATAGGTGTGATATTATATACAGCTTACCCTGTGCAAATGTAAAGACATCTCACCTTTTGGTAACTCAGTTCCCTGGCAATCTCCCGTTTGCAATACAGCTAAGAAACAGGAAATAACAACAAAAGGCCTGTGAAAGAGCCAGAATAGATACACAGACTTTGTCTGTGCCTAGAAGGGCTGATTGATTTATTCCCGTGGGGCTGCCGAGCACAGCCCCTTGCTGTCTGTGTACCTGGCTGGAGAAAAGGACTGCCTAATTGCAGGCTCAGCAGTATTGAGCTTCAAGGAGGCTGGGGCTCTCAGCCAGGGGTTGGGAAGGGTGGAGTGCAAAGCTGAACACTTCAGCCAAAGATTTGGGCTTTTGTTTTTTTGTAATTATATATTTTTAAAAAACATATACATTTTTATTTGCCATAAGTAAGGATGACTATAAAAAGGCGGAGCTTTCCCTGGAAGAATTGATTCCACTGTTCGGAGTCCCTGGGTGGTTGGCATGGGGCTGCTTTGGGAAGCATGATGTGAAATAATTTTGCCTACTTGGTCTGCATGTGGTTGCGAGTGCACACATCTGTACTAGCAGATACCTGTCAGCATTCCGTGGGTGCACACTGGACTCATCAATTTGGGGCTCAGAAATACTTTCCCATCTGACATTCCTTTAGAGTTGTTGAATATTTATTTTTACCTCTCTAAATCTTCCATTTGTGTAGCAAGATTTCTTTTTTCACTTCATGTAAATCATTCATCATTTCAGTACCTTTAAAATCTGTCCTTGGACTTTTGCTGGATGAGATCTGACCCTGGTCTGTGCCAACAGATAAAATGGGATCTGCCTCTCTAAACTCCACCCTTATTCATGCATTGGAGAAATACATCCTTTCTGATTCTGGTAGCAGGGGTAAACATCCAACTGGTGTTTAACTCCATACCCTAGTTTTAGAGGGATATATAGTCCCCCTGGGAAAGAGCATTCACCCTGAAAACAATTATAACTTAGATATTTAGTATAATGCCCTATGATGACAGGGGTGGTATGGGGCTGTAGACAGGGAGGCTACGCTGGAAAGGGAATGACTGTTTCCTAACAGGGTAATATCTGCGTGTGAGGGCATTGGCATAGTGTTGAACTTGAAAAGCTCTTTTCAGAAAAACTTGATGCAACAGCAAAGCACCTTTTGCATGGCTGTGAAGCATTTGAAATGTGGTCAGTGCCAAAGAGGAACTGTGTGGTAGTTTATTTACTATGAATGAAATAGAGATGGCCAGCTGTGGCTGGGAGCTTCTGTGTGGACAGTTTTAACACTGACTTATTCTCAAAGCCATGATGCCTGCAGAAAGCATCCATTCTAGTTATTTTTTGGCAAACATGTGAACGATTCCTACTTAGACCCTCGGCAGGTTTTTACAATAGGATGGGCAAGGACTTCAGATAACATTAAGAACAAACAAAGAAAAAGAAAACCCATAGTGACTGGCTTCTGTCTTGGAGACTGGGGCAGTAAATTGATTAGAATCTTCTCATCAGCTTTTCTGGCCATCTTACCATGGCTCTCCTCTGTTGCTCTTTTCAGCCAGAGGACACATGCTGGGAGCCACACAGGCAGTAGGTGGCCAGGAACTCCAGGCTTCATACTTACCTTGACATGTGGGTGGAGGATGGCTGGATAGACACTATGATAACCTAAGATAACCTCATTTCTCTTCTCTGTTCTTCAAAGGAGCCTAAGTTCTTTCAGAAATGTTTTCTTGCAGCTATATCTTTTTAAAAGCTATAGGCTCAGAGATAAATTTCCTTTGATTTAAGTCAGAGCTCTCCTGAATCAAGGAGCTTTGATTTTTTTCAGTACCTCTCCATTTTTACTCAGATACCCTCAAAACCAAAAGCAACAGCAACAACAAGAGCAGGAGCAGCATCAGCAGCAACACTAATAACACCACCACCACCACCAACAGTAACAACAGTATCAGTAACAACAACAGCAACACTACCAACAGCAACAACAGCAATAACAGCAGCAGCAACAGCAACAGCAGCAGCAGCAGCAGCAACAGCAACAGGAGCAGCAATAAAAGCAACAATAGCATCAGTAATAACAACAGCAACAGCTGCAACAACAGAAGTAACAACAACAGCAATAACAGCAACAGTAACAGCAGCAGCAACAACAACAACAATAGCAAAAAGAGCATCAACAACAGCATCAGTGACAACAGCAGCAATAACAACAGCAACAGCAACAGCAAGAACAACACCACTGTGGATTTGAAAACCATATACTAACTCTACCTTAAAAATATTGTTCTAATTCTTAGTATGGTGACATACATTTTTAATTCTATTACTTGAGAGGCAGAGGCAGGCAAATCTCTGTGAGTTTCAAGACTGTCCTTGTCATTGCAGGCCAACCAGGACTATGTGGAGAAATCCTATCTCAAACAACAACAGATACAACAATATCAAGAAAGCACACCCCAAACAAACAAATGAATAAACAAGCTGGCCTGGCAAGACATGCCAGTAGTGGCACAAATACCATATGAATATCCGACCACTTTCATATTGGATTTAAGTTTTGTTCCACAAGATGAAAAACATACATGGTACTTTTTCTGGTCTCTATAATTAGATATCTCATAGGCCCTAGGGAAGAACCAATATTAGTGTGCTCTAAATAGATCTGGCATTAAACTGACTCTTTTTTTTTTTCAACTTTTATTAGATATTTTCTTCATTTACATTTCAAGTGTTATCCAGAAAGTTCCCTATATCCTCCCCCCTCCCGGCCCTGCTCCCCTACCCACCCGCTCGCACCCCTTGGCCCCGGCGTTCCCCTGTATTGGGGCATATAAAGTCTGCATAACCAAGGGGCCTCTCTTCCCACTGATGGCCAACTAGGCCATCCTCTTCTATATATGCAGCTAGAGACACGAGCCCAGGGGGTACTAGTTAGTTCATGGTTATTCTTCCACCTATAGGGTTGAAGACCCCTTCAGCTCCTTGGGT
>LR753352.1:929326-1009608 GCA_902729485.2 Mus minutoides | reverse complement strand
TTTATCTTTGTTTTCCTGTATTTCCTTCTTATAGTCCTCCATCATCATCATGACCAGTGATTTTATATCCATGTCCTGCTTTTCTGGTGTGCTGTTGTATCTAGGACTTGATGTGGTGGTTGAGTTTGGGTCTGGTGATGCCAAGTACCCTTGGATTCTGTTGCTTCTGTTCTTGCGCTTTCCTCCTGCCATCTCTGCCTGAGGAGACCTGGCGTTGGTGCAGACGAGAAAGGACCAGCTGTTTTGCCCTGGGCCCTTATCAATCTCCTGGCTGTTGTCTCAAGCTCCACGAGATTGGGCTGGAACAGAGGCTGTGTTCCCCTGCTCACCTCACTTCCAGAGATAGCTTGGGGAGTCCCGAAAGAGCCTAAGAGAGTGCACAGAGCCTGAGGCCCGGGCCCTGAGCTGGTGATGTGGTCTTAAAGTCCTGGAGTTGCTGGGCTCAGAGGAAAGATGGCGGGGTGGCGAGTGCTCTGGCTGGGAGAGGCCCAGCCTCCGGTGGGGCGGAGTTCTCGGCTCCTGCCCCTGGGGGCAACTGCTGACCCACTGCTCCCAACACCACCTCTGCACTGCACTTACGCGTAACCCCGATGCGATCTTAAAGTCCTGGGATGTCCCTAGCTGTGTCCGCTGGGCTCAGAGGAAAGATGGCGGGGTGGCGGGTGCTCTGGCTGGGAGAGGCCCAGCCTCCGGTCTAAACTGACTCTTAATGTCTTACTGTTTTCTTGAGTATCAATGTATCTCTCAACCTTCATCTATAATCATTTTGTAGTGATTAATGCACAGACCCATAGTTGGCCAAGGTGCAGAGAATCAGAGACTACAGATTGCTTCTTTTTGAAACTTCAACCTCTCTCTCTGCCTGTCTCTCTTTCTCCATTCCCCATCCCAAAGCTCAGGGATATTGTTGAAGATGTGGTAGAGAGAATGTCAGAGCCAGAGGTGGTGGGTGTCTACAGGGAAACATCTTCTGAACCCAGCAGGGCAGCTCCACGTAGGAATTCACAGTGGTTCTGACAGCATATACAAAGTCTATGAAAGTCTGAGCCAGACCAGATTCCAGCATGGAGAGGGGAAATTTTGTACACAATTCTACTCCTATTCATGGAGTAATTGTTAGCTGCTGGGAAAATAGGGTTTATTTAATAAAAATTAAAAACAGAGTGAAGGGACAAACATTGCAAAAAAAATCATCATCAGCAAAATATTGTATGAAAATTTTTTGTGAAGGTCTATTATTTATTCCAGCACCACACACACACAGGCACACACACATGGACACGAGCATGCCCACATGCAGAGGATACACAGATCACACAATGTAAATAATGGTTTGGGTTGGAGAAACACTGGACCATTAGGATAGAACTGTTAGACCTTTCTCAAGTGTTTCTGGTAGGATGTGAAGACTGTAGCATTTGGATTCTTGCCAGCATCCACAATCAGCTATTCAAACTCTCATCCCTGACTATAGAAAACATACTTTTCTTGAAACTTTCATTTCTGATGCACAGAACTTATCTAAATGTGATTTATATTTTAAGACTGTTAAGTCTTTTATTGATCACCTTATGATACTTCTCTGCAACAAAGTATGTCCATAGATTTAGAGCAAAAACATTTGTAACATTTCCTGTGACCATAAGGCTTCGTGTGTTAAGTGATTTCCCTTACACTGAGTTATCTCGGTTGAGCAAAACAACATTAATACATTAAAGGTTTTGATAAATACATGTTAGATATTAGAAACCACAGCTCCACTGGAACTGCATCTCTTAATGAGATCGATGGAACTTTTTTTTTTTTTTCTTCAATTAGTCCTTGCAGGATGTATAGCATTTCTTGCCAGAGGAGACAGGATTCAGCACCAATTCCATTCATATTTTTCACTAGTCTGAATGTAAACACTGTAAAATCTGTTCACGTTATGAGTAGCTGGGAAAGGAAAGACTTTGTTATGGTCTCTCCAAACATGTTCTGAATTATAGTCCCAAAATCAATTATGATGGGTGATTAAAAATTATCTTTAATGAGCAGCTAAAAAATTGATCTAGGTCTTTCTTCAGTTTTGTTAAGGAGCAAAGCATTGGCTATCACCTGATTTCCAGAAGGATTACTTGTGAGTTATTAGAGTAATTTCCTTTCTTAATACACTGATATTTCAAAATGTCCTTGTGTTTGGCATTCCAGAATACTGTATTATATAAGGTTCAAGGGGAGGTGTGACATATGTGACTTTGTAGTGGGAGAAGGAAGGTTGTGGAAAAGCTAGCCTGGTCTTAGGAAAGAACAATATAGCAATTGGATCTGAAAGTGCTTTAGATCATTCATTCATTCATTCATTCATTCATTCATTCATTCTCTCCATTGTCCTTTGGGAGACCCCAGGACCCCAGGCGAGTAGTTCACCAGCACTCTTAGTTTGAGACCAGCTTCTATGGTTTTCTTCAGAAGACTGGTCAAAACATGACATGCAATGTAGTTCCTAATAGGAAAGGTGAGGGCTTCTGGGCAGTTTTTTCTTGTGCTTAAAGGGGATCCAAGAACGTGTTTGGCTGGCTGTCGTGCGGTAAGGGTAGTAAAACAGTAGAGATACTTTGGCCATTATGTGACCTGGCTTAAAGGCACAGTGCTTCCCTTGGCATGTCAGAGTTGAAAGGAAAGGCACAATGAAAATGTTTCCTTACCTTTACTGCTTTTTGTGGAATGGGGGATGGGGTGGGGAGGATGCAGCACCTTAGATATGCATGGCAAGTACCCCACCCCTGATCCTCACCTCACAACCCCAGAGTTATAGTTTTAAGTGGTGATCCTCTGAAGCAACTGAGGCAAAAACAAAGAAAACAAGCCAACCAACCAACCAACCAACCAACCAAACAAACAAACAACCAACCAAACAAACAAACAACCAACCAAACAAACAAACAAAAAACCTACTGAGTTTCTTCATTGTAAAAACACTTCCTTATTGTTTAAGGCACTTATTATTGGCTAATACTCTAGCATCATCATCACACGAGTTTTATGGTCAGAAGACTCAGATGCTGTACACTTTATCTGGAAACCTTGCAACTGGGTTTTAATAGAGTCCCAGAGTTTTACAACTCTCCATGAAGTTTCTCAACATTGTAGAATGCATCAAAACTACATTCTCTTTTAAAATCTATGTGTGTGCAAGTATGTGTGCATGTGCATGTGCTTAGCTGGCCTGTGAGCTCTGGAGTTTTCCTGTTTTCACCTCTCATCCTGCCATGGAACATTGGGATTATAGATTCATGCCTCTGTGCAAGAGTGTGAGCATAGCCTCTGGGGATTGGAACACAGTTCCTCCCGCTTGCACAGCAAGGGATTTACCCAGTTAGCCAGCATCCCCTCATCCCAGTAGCTCATTCTTTGTAATTGCTGAGTAGACTTTTATAGAATATGTATACCACATTTTAAGAATCCGTTCATCAAGCCAGACGTGGTGGTGCATGCCTTAATCCCAGCACTTGGGAGGCAGATTTCTGAGTTCGAGGCCAGCCTGGTCTACAAAGTGAGTTCCAGGACAGCCAGGGCTATACAGAGAAACCCTGTCTCAAAAAAACAACCAACCAACCAACCAACCAACCAACCAACCAACCAACAAACAAACAAACAAAAAATTCATTCATCACTTGTTCATGTTTGGGCTGTTTCTACTCCTCCACTCCCAGTGATAGAAATAATGTTACTGCAAGCATTTGTGTTTACTTGTAAACATACGTTTTTTGTTCTCTTGGAATCTTAGGGTTAATATTGGTGTGATAAAACACCATGACCAAAAGCAACTTGAGAAGGAAAGGGTTTGACTTTATTTTACCTTACAGCTCATAGTCTATCATCCAGGAAAGTCAGGGCAGGAACTCAAGGCAGGAACATAGAGGCAGGAACTAGTGCCAATGGAGGAGTGCTGCTTATTGGCTTACACCTCGTGGCTTGCTCAGCCTGCTCTCTCATAGCATGCAGCACCAGCAGATCAGGCATGGCCCTGCCCAGACTGAGCTGGACTCTTCTGCATCAATCATGAATCAAGAAAATGCCCTACAGCTTAATAATCTAAAACGATTCTAGCTTGGATCAAGCGGTTAGCACACTTGAGTACGTGCCTTAAGCTCATCATACGATAACGTTCACTCATCTGAAAAAACTGAGACATTGTTTATGAAAATACACCATTTTATAATGGTACCTAAAATATATGAAGGTTCTGGTTCTTTCCACACTCTTACCAATTTTGTTATTTTCCAGGTTTAGATTTTAGCCATTTAGAAGGTTTGAAGTAATGTCTGTCATATTTTGAGTTTGCATTTCACTGATGTGTGGTGATATTGTTGTCTTCTGTGTTTAATTGGCCCTCTTTATATTTTCTTTGGATATTGCACAATTTAAGATTATTTTCTAAGGTGCTAGAGAAATGGTTCCGTGGCTAAGAGCTCATACTGTGCTCTCAGAGGACCTGGGCTTGCTTCCTAGCACTGTCTTCTGGTGGGTTAGGGCTGCCTATAATTCCAGCTCCAGAGGTAGCCAGTATGGTTTCTGAGGGCACCAGCATTCATGGTACAAATGCACAAAAGATATGTTATACCAACTGTCCTATTCAGGGACTTTAATGATTTTTATGGTTTTTGTTTTGGGCAAATTTCAGAAAAATCATTGGAAGTAAACAAAGATAAGTAATAAACCTCTATGTGTTCATGAACCATTTTGAGTAACTAACAATTCATAGCCAAGCTTGTCTCACTTTCCTTGATTCTATTCACTTTCCACTAACAACATTATGATTACGTATGCACACTGTGTTCTCAAGTGTGTGAGAATTTCAGGTGGATGAAACTGAACTCCACATTTATCCATGACTACTAGCCAAAAAGTGTTTGTGTTTTCAGCAGGCTTTTGGTTGACCAGAAGTAAGACAGTCAAAATCCAGTGGTTTTTTTTTTTTTCCTTGTTCCGGTCAACCCTGCTCGCTCTGGTCTGCCCCGCTCGTTTAGTGGCCCCGCTCGCTCCGGTCGGCCCACTAGCTCCGGCCACCCCCATTTGGCCCCACTCGCTCCAGCCGGCCCCACTCGCTCTGGTCGGTCCCACTTGCTCAGTCCCTGCTTTCTCTCCGGTCCAAGGATTCATTTATTATTATTCATAAGTACACTATAGCTGACTTCAGACGCACCAGAGGAGGGTGTCAGATCTCATTACGGGTAGTTGTAAGCCACCATGTGGTTGCTGGGATTTGAACTCATCACCTTCAGAAGAGCAGTCGGGTGTTTTTACCCGCTGAGCCATCTCACCAGCCCCAAATCCAATGTTTTAAATGGTCACTTGAAATGATATTATGTGAGTCATTAGATATGTTGTCAATGTGAATATGACAGACAAGAAATGCATTTTAGCACTGTTTCAACTGTTTCCATGTTGGGGCTCAGGAAAAGGATGGCCCAATGTATGTATGGTACCTGTCATTCCAGTACTCAGAACTGAAGGACATTGTATTGGGTTGGTCTGATGCTGCTTGTATTCTAATGCTAAATACTGGTTCCTCAAGATGTGGTTGTCTTCAATGAGCAGATCCTCATGTATACAAGTGATGCCATGTGAACTTTCTCCCTAATTTTAACTAGTCAATAACAGGCTAGAGACTGAGATTGGGCAGTGGAGGGAGAAAGGTGGGACTGGAGGTTGGAATGAGGGGGTTGAAGTTAGAGAGAGGGAGAGAAGAGGAGGAAGGAGGAAGAAGCCACCATGTACCAGAACCACATGGCCAGGAGAAACAGCAACTGACAAGGGACCAAGCTGGGGAATAAGTTAGCATAGCTCTAGATCTGCCCAAACTAGGCTATGGCTTGTAAATAAAACACAAGGATTGTGTGTCTTTTATATGGGTTTGTTAGGATAAGAAATTCCTACTTGGTAGGTGTCGGGGGACATCAGTAAAGATGCTTTCTGACCTTCTGCCTTTTTTTCCAGAAGCTTGCTCACCCCCTCCCCAGGCAGTCTATAGAAAATATGAATTCCTCTTACCTAAAGTAGGCCATAGAACCTCCCGACTCTAAAACCATAAAGTCTAGAAACACTTCTCAAACCTCCATTCTCTTGCCATTTGGTGTGGAAACTGCCCATAAAGAAATTCCAATTACCTTGTCTGGTGTTAGATCTTAAGACCCTCCTCATTCCTAAGAGGCCTTGCAGTATACCCTACCCTGTTCCCATACAAGAAGGAGGGGGGATGTCATGCTGAGAGAGCAAGAAGAATCTGGAGGGACAGGATCTGCTGGATTTCTGCGCTCTATCTGGTGCTGTTAGCTCACGATTTCCAGCCTGGATTCTTTATGGCTGGCCATTCTTGGCACCTAAACATAAAAATGGGCAGCTTTCCTCCTGTCTTTGGGTCTGTGTTCTGAAGGCTCTGGAATGCAATTAAATATTTCATGAAATAGATACACCGTGCTTTCCTCTTGCTACCTTGTTGTTAAAGGGCTGGTGACTGGCATGAAAGAATTCACTGCACCCAAGTTTAATGACCGTTTACATTTCCTGTGGGCGCTGTCTATTCATGCCTCAGCTTAGTCTCTGCTTCTCAGGAGAGTTCGGATCACTTTGACTGGATGGTCTCAGTTACGTCTGAAGATAGCTTGGTATGGAAGTGAAAAGCCCCGACTCACAGGCTCTAAGAAAGCAGCAGGAACATTGACAGCCACATAGATGTGCACAGCCAGTGTAAACAGAAGTGGAGGTGGTAGCCTTGGACATTTGCAAGACCTGGCCCCTGTGTTTCTGCCTTGCTTCTGGGACCCTTCCACACAGAAGAGAAAGAAACTCACTTATAACAAGGTAGTAGAGGTTGGGAGAGTTGGTCATGTGGGCTTGCTGGGTTCCTGTGTATTAGCCAAACACATATGGATCCAGGGTCCCACAGTGTGCGTGGAGTGCATGGGAATCCTGTATTTTGACTATAAGTTGTTTTCTTCTCCCAAACTCCAAGTTTTTCTCTATCTCTGGCATTTTAAACTCTAAGTAACCCTAGGCACTCATCCCATCTGTGAAAAACATGCAGTACAAAACCATTCAGGTGTCAGGACTAGAAAGAAGTAGGAAATAACGTTTGGAAATAGCTGCTTAAGCTTTGCCTTCTCACAATTTATTTGCCATCAGTTATGTTGACAATTTATGACAGATGTCAGTGAGGATCTGAGTGGCCCAGACTTGTGTCTAGACTTCCGGGAATTTGCTGGCCTTCAAGCCCTTTCTTTGCTGTGTGATTCACATGAGTGTTTGCTGTCTGTGTGGCTAATGCTACAAAGAACGACTCACTATTCCAGCAAACTGCACTGAAATAGTGCATTTACGATCATCTAAGGGGCACAGACCATTAAGTTTCAAATAGGAAGAATGCTGTTTTACTTAGGAAAAAAATTAAATGCATCGAATACAGTTCCTTTTACTGAACTGGTACAGTAATGTGGAATGTTTCAAACACCTCTGGATTTGAGAGCCAGGGTTAAGATGAGTGGTAAGGTAAAAAAGTGTGGTCTTGAAATAATACTAAGTTCAAAGCTCTTCCTTCGTCCATGGAAAGGTTTCCTTCTTTATTTTTAAAACCTGCCATATAAATTTCTATGGTTGACAGTCAGATCTCCTTAAATTAAAAAAAAAGGGAGTTATAGACCAGAAAGGTCTTTCTAGGCTCTGTCACTTTTTAATTCCATCTTTGCTTTTGTCTCTTGCTGTTCCGTGGCCCCCCAAACTATTAATTCATCGTCACTCAAGATCATCAAAGCTGGGAATCTGCCCTATTCCTCAAGTGCAGCTGTCTTTCCAGAAATGACTTTCTTCTTGTCATTAGCAGAACAAATTCCACAGGACTTGTTTTCTAGACCACAACAAACACACAGAAGGCTTTCCCCCTTCTCTGATGTACAGGCTGTCATTGCCGAGAATGGTCTCCATTATCCTTTTTGGCATTGACTGAGCATAATTTTCAAATGTAAAATTCCAAAAGGAGCATAATTCTGGAACTTTGGAGTGGCAATTATGTGCACCATAAAGGATAAATTTGTAGTTTATAAATCATTGGCATTAATATTCAGCAGGAGCCCAATTCACAGTAAAACCCGAAGTAACTGCATTGTTAAAAAATAATTGAATTTTGGTTTAGAAGAAATTTTAGCAGTTGGGGGAAGACTTTTGGCATCTGGGATTTAAATTTGGGGTTAGGTAGGGTAATTTGCATTGTGATTTGAAACAATGGCATACATTTAAATCAGTGTAGATTCATTTTCCTTGTCCCCAGGACCTGCTCACCCTTAGCTAGTCTGTCATAACAGCTTGTTTAACTTTTTTGTATTTTCTAAATCTCTCTTCACATGCCTACCACTGTCCTTGGCTTTTTAGCCCAATTTCTGAGGTGGCTACTTACACATCCCTTATGTCACACAGTATCAAGAGAAATCAGGCTGGGGGAGGGAACCCCACATTGAGGGAACCCCCTCAGCATATGGTTTCTCCATGCCTCCTGTCTGTCCACAGAAGTGGAGTTGGTTCACCAAACTCAGAAGGCCAGCTATAGCTCTGGGGGAAAATGAATTGGCAAAACATTTCCTTCACTCTTGAGCAATTAATGCTGACTGTTTCCGTGGGCCTAGGTTGATGTCAATTTTCAAAAGGCATTCTTTCTAAATAATCCTTAGTGTGGATGTGTGTAAGCATATGCAGGTACACATGTTTGGGTGTTCATGTATGTGTGTGCACATACATATGACCAACAGATATCAAAATCAGGTATTCTTTTTCAGATGTTTTTCCTATATCCTGTTTTTTTGAGAGAGGGTCTCTTATTGGCATGGATCTTGTTAGGCCGTATATACATACATATCTGTATATATATACATACACAAACACACACATATAGATAGAGGTGGTTAGATGTATGTGGTACATGTGTGCATACCTTTGAGTGCAGAGAGGTCCGTGTTAGGTGTATTCCTAGTCACTCTATACCTTAGGTTTTGAAACAGTCTTTCTGATTTGGCTAGAATAACTGGCCAGTGTGATGCAGGAACATCCCCCCCCCCCCCAGCCCTCCACCTCCCGGTTTCCACATCCTTCCCCAGCACTGGGACTATGGGCTAGCTCTGCTGTGCCCATCTCTTTACCCGACTTTGGAGATCTGAACTCAGGTCTTTACTGACTGAGTCATCTCCACAGCTCTAAATATATGTCTTATGAAATATAAATTACTTCAGTTTTAGGGTTCTGAAAATGGTGTGGCTTAAAAGCCTTCTCAGAATGGTATTATTTCTGGAGTTTTTGCTTCTTGGCTTGGAGCTCATGAGTCAAGTTATCTGGCTGACCAGTGAGTACCCAGGAATTATCTTTTCTCCTCTTCCCCTAGGCTGGGATTACACGTTATTACTTCTGGGATTTGAACTCAGGTTTCTTACTGACTGAGCCGTTCCTCTTCTCTTTCTTCCGTGTTTTGGGGACAGGGAGTTTCAGATAGACCTTAGTTCAAACGTAAATCTATTTCCTTCTTCTGAGAAATTTTACATGCATTGTTGAAGTGGCACAGATGTCATGCCCCAGTTCTTGTGATGACTGGGTGTGGGAGAGCTGTTCTTGGAGCTCTTCCGAGGTCCTGGAAAGTGAGTCTCATGGGCCTGGTGGTAGAGATACTCACAGAGTATGCTGTTTCTCAGAGTGAAGTTTGGCACTTTTGCTATTCCCAGAGGCAGGGATAGAGCACAGGCTAAAGGACAGGTACCTCCTGTAGATTCCCTAAAGCCAGTGGAGATCAGCCACAGACAGCTCAGGTGGTCTGAGGCAGAGCAGGAGCTACTGATGAAGTAGCACAGTTCACTCTGAGTGATGGCTGGAGAGGAGAAAGGCCCTGTGGGTTTTGCCCCTTCCTTTGTGCGGTTGTCACAGTTGATCACAGTGAGGCATGCATAATTTTTAATCACAGTCACCTTTTGTTTGAAAATACTAGTTTACCTCAGGAGCGGTCTGAGCCCAGGCCTGTGGTTACATTCTTATCTTGATTCAAGAGCAGCAGCCACAAGGAAGGAACTTCTACCAGACTGAGCTCATTAACTATGCATAAAGATGCTTTCAGATAGGATAAAGGTATCTCCAAGGAAAAATGCCACAAGTACCTACATAAAAATGCCTGTGCAGGAGCCATGAAAAAATAAACACTGCAGTTATGGAGGGGAGTTAGCTAGGGTTCCAGGGAGCTAAGACAGAAAGTGCTAAGTATCATCAAAGAGAATCTCTATTTTTATAGTTGTTATGGCTGAGGCGAGCTGCGGGTGTAGAGACAAAACAGCGTTCATACCACTATGACAACTGACTATATTTAATATTGACTCCCACAAACCCTTATTAATATTTCACAAGAGCAGAAGATTAAGTGACTGGCATCAGAATTATTTTTATCTGAACAAGAATAACAGGTATTTAAAATCGGAACCACCAGATCTGCTGTATCTGGCCAGCTGCTCTCCAAGTTTTTATTTGTACACACACATATATTATTATTATTTTTCCTAAAGAAGCATCTGCTGTAAGTAGAGGCGCTTATTAACTTTTCTAGGAGAAAAAGAAATTAGCATCTGAAGACACTAAGCCAGCGGATTGTGAAGGAACACAGTTATGAAGACAAAATTTTAAAAAATCATCTGACACCCCATGGACCAATTTAACAGTGTTCTATTTAGAGGGGTTCTGTTGGCAAAGCATGCATTTTTAGTTATTTCTGTTATGGTTACTACAAGCAGCAATTTTCAAACTATGGTTTTAATAGATGCTGCATTATGTTACAGCTAAAGAGAGTAAGCTCTAGATTGTAGCAATGCCCTGCTCTTACATCTCCCAGATCTTGACGATCAGCATGGGGTATCATAACAGGTTACTAGAACACACTTCAATGTTAGAAACAGCGTCAGTTTGAAAGCGCTAGGTCAAATCATTTATGATGAACAAAATGGCTTCTCCAATATTCTATCTTTATGTTATCTGTATATTTTCAAAGAATTCTGTGCCACATAGTATGGGAATTTGCATACATTTTTAAAGATGAAAAAGTTGGCACAGACTCTAAATATTTAGTTATTTTTTTTTTCTTGAGGCAAACTGAATTAAGGCCATATACAACACCCTTCTTCACTCTGTACATTGCATTAAATATATCTTTTAATCTTTAGTTTCAAATTGGAATTTTTCTGTCTTTTGTCTATAATAGAATCTTTAAAATGTAGAATGTTTTAATAAATGCTAGGTCAGAGAAACTTTCCCTGTTTTCTGAAAACTTTGCTACTTTAGACTTGATCTTGTATTAGGAAAGATGGATTACTGGATTATTATGAAGTGCATACTTGACCTGGTAAAACCGATTGCTGTTAGAAACTTCAGTAGCTTCTGTTTCTTGGCTGACACCATTGTAGGAAATGGGACTTATTTCAGAGCTGGATGATCCAGTCTCAGGACATGGTTCTTCTGCTGAGGAGCTCATGGACCAGTCACTGAATGAATGTGCCTTTCCTCGTCTGTAAAGTGACTGATCATGATGTTTGACCCAAGAGGCAATTGTAGGCCGCCCAGTGGTAGAGTATTCATGTGTTTGGTGTAGAGTAAGCAGCCAGCCAGTTACTCTGTAACCTTTCTGAGGTTACTGTGAAGAGTGCAAAGAAGGGATAATGAGTTAAAATATAGTGCAGTTCTAGATAAGTCACCAATTCCTTTGGAAGTTGTTAGTTATTATGTAAATCTTATGAGTCTTACATTGATGTTAGATTACCAGCAAGAGCAATAAAAAGTTATCATCCTTAATCCTTTTCATGTTTTCAAATTAAGTATTTTTTATCTGATCAAATACTGTTTCTGAGAATTTTCTAGTAGGTTCCTTAAGAGCATGCTGAACAGTATCATTGTGTAGTACTTACCATTGTTTACAATGTTTGTTTTCCATTTGTTTTTGGCAGTAATTAAGTATCCCAGTGAGCACAGCTGTTCATTTTGGGTTTATTTATTTTTTGACATATTTTATTTAATTTTTAAATTAAAACATAATTACATCATTTCTTCCTCCCACATTCCTTATCTGAGGGCAGCTTATCAGGGTGCATTGGTGGTAGCCCATACCACATTTAAACCATGAGTAGTTAACAGGTGTGTTTGTGTCTATTGCTGCCTGAAGCAAACAGGTTCCACCTACTGAGAGTCTTGGGGAGGCAGAAGTGGCCAACTCCAGTTTATTCTAAAGCATTTCACTAACATTAACTCCTCTCAGGTCAAAGGGTCCTCCAATGCTGGAGCTGGAGGTTACTCTGTGGTTATTTGAGGTCAGACAGGTGATGACTTCTCCTAAGCCTCTTTCTTCCTTATTAAAATGCACACAGTGGACAGCTCTGCTTGAGAAAGGGTATGGGTGACTTTTCCTGGGTTTTCCTGGAAGTGGCTAGGCTAAGAGTTACACCTGGCTTGGCCTGACACCAACGTGCTTTCCTGTGCAAATTTTGCAAACTTTCAAGTGTCTGGGAAAGTTAATCTTTACAGTCTAGCATCTTAAGCAGTGGGTGCAGGTAGTAAAATGAATATATGAATCCATAAAATGCCATTTAGTGTATGGTTTTCTGTTTTGCATCTTATTTTGTAACAAGGTCAGGTGCTTCCTTTGTGTTTTCCCTTGACAGATAGAGCAATTTTCTTAAGACCAAGAACATTTTAGAAAAGAAAAGAAAAGAAAAGAAAAGAAAAGAAAAGAAAAGAAAAGAAACAACAACCCAGAATTGTTAAAAAAAAAACTGAAGAGAGAATTCTAGGTGATAACCGTGAAAGCACCCACTATGATTGTGGGTGGTCCTTTCAGAATTTTGTGAACTTTCTAGTTGACATTTGTAGCTGGTTTGATTAAAACAATGGTTTAGATTTGCTAGGTTTTGCTTTCAGTTAAACATCTGTCAGTGCATCTATGGACCAAAGGCATATGAGGAGAGTACTCTAGTTGGTGCCTAGTGAATAAAAACTCATGAAATGATTACCACCTTTCCATGACCCACCATTTCACTATGAAACAACTTTTAACCACCACAGTCATAAAGTAACGCAATATCTATAAATAAAGAATACTTAAAGGAATCTTGTTGATCAGAAGTATCTGTACTTTGAATTTGAAAACGTTGAAACTCTCCTCAGAGAAGAGATTTGGTTCTCAAGCATTTAGATCGTTCGTCACTGGGATTCATTCAAGCAATGGAAGCCTCATTACAAGGAAAAAAGAGATTATTTCTAGAAGGCCTGTAATATTTGTAGTGATAAATAAATATTCTTAGTTGTTTTCTTGGAAGTTGAAACATGCTTCCCTCCTGAAAATAGTTTGTAAAAGGTGGTAGGGTCTATTTAATGCTTGGTTGATTCTCACTATTATGCTATTTGGTTCCAATCTTGATAGTGGAGGATTGTTATGGACTGACGTTTATTCTTCCCAACTTTACACCGAGAAGCCCAACCTCAAGACCTCAAAGTGGGACAGTAAGTGGAGATAGACCTTTTAAGGAAATATTAATTTAAACAAGGACATACGGGTGAACTCTGATCCAAGTTGACTGGTGGCTTCCCAGGAAGAGGAGGTTAAGACATTAACATGACAAGGGAAGGCCACCTGGAGATAGTAGAAGTTGAACATCCTCCATAGGCCAAAGAAAGGTCACATCAGGGGAAAAGAACCCAGGACACATTTACTATGCACATCTATTCTCCAGAGTTTCCAACGTAGCTTCCTGTGGTTGAAGTAGCTCTGTTGACCAGGAGCTAGGACCACATAGTGTAGACAGTTGCCTTGGTTTTTCACTCCACTAGAGGCTGAAGTGAAGTCTGAGAAAAGGATGAGGTAAGGATAAATGGGGTCCAAGTCTTCTAGGCCATCAAGATAAGAACTTCAGATCCTTCTAGAACTCAGTTGTTCCAGGTACTCCATTTTCATTTTCCTAAGAGAGCTGCTCTTAACTCTTGCTTAAAAAGTGCAAAAAAGGGGCTTGTCAACTTGCTGATCTGTTCACCTACATAGCCCTCTGTGCCCCGCTGAGTTTGGCTGGGTTTAGATTTTTTTCCAGAGTGCTCTCTGCTGCTGCACATGCCCTAGATAAAGCCAGGAAATGAGTTGTGTCCATGGCTCTGACCACATGCATGTTCCCTTCATCTCCTTGCAGGGGATCTTCATGAGGGCCTGGACTTGGGGGCTGAGGCAACAGTGCTCTCAAGACAGAAACAGAGTCTGACATTTAGGAGCTAGTTCAGTAAATACCCTCTGAAAGGCAGAGTTAACTCCAAAGAGCAGCTTTCTGAGGAATCGTAGAAAGCGAGTGGGAAGAGCTCACATCAAGAATGCCTGTTTTTGTGGCTAGTAGTTGAATGAGGCAGGAACAGGAGCCAAGAGAGGTTTTTCCTTTGTCCCTTACCTCTCCTCTTTCCAGTTCTGTACCTAGAGGTTCAAAAACAGAACAAGCCAATGAAAATGACTTACTTTCATTTAAAAAGACTCCTGAGACATCCTCTGTCTTGCTTTCACCTCTTTGGGAATGCTGAGGAGCTTGCTGAGCAATGGGGGATGGGCAGGATGGCCTTTATGCCTTGGGTTCATGTGTAAGTGGAGCAGTCTCTGTCTTGTATGTGATGATATGCTTGTGTTGTCCTTGAAACGGATGCTGTGAAATGTGAGACAGGAGCTACCCCATTTGGGATGCTTATTCGCAGACTCTTCTAGACAGAGATAATGGCTGAGCTGGAAGGTGGGCTCATGGATAGAGAGCGGCCATGGTTACACAACCCTGCTGGCCCCTGTTCCAGTGAGCACACTTTGTTCATCCATGGCTTTTGTCAAATTCCTGTGAGGAAAAAAATCATCTTGCTCCAGGCCACATGACCACAGCAGAGTAGAGTGGCTTTTGGGGTCCGGGGAGTGACAGTCCAGACCATGTGGAAGAGACTGGAGGAAAGGATTCCTGGCTGGCACTTTGTGTGGAAATGAAGGAAAATAGCTTATTCTTATGTTGGCTTGAGTTTGAATTCATACTGCTGAAGTGCTTTGGTCCTCTTCTACAGTGGTGACAGTAACAATCTGAGAGGGTGCAGACTCCTTGAGGATCCTGAAAAAACTATTTTTCCAAGGAATATCTCTACCCCACCCCCAGCACTGGAAGGAACAAAGTTCTTCCTAGAAGGAACCTGGGTTGGGATGAGGGTGGGGCAGGCCTGCTTAGGAGCATGTCTCTAAGAGCTTGTGCCCTCTACTCTTTAACAAGGGTCATGATATCTTTCCTACTTACACGGTTGTAAAAATAAAAGAAGTAGAAGAACATGGATCTGAAAATTAGACCACATAACACAAGCAGGCCCAACACTGTCTCTTTTTAGTGATTACTATTTTAGTCAGGGTCTTAGAAAGAACCATTCTGGGCCAGCGTGAAAGTTGCTTTGTTGAACAAACTAGTCTAGAACTCAGAGAGATCCCCCTGTCTTTGACTCCTAAGTGTTGGGTTAAAAGTGTCCACCATCATGCCTGATAGTTTTCACTTAATTTCATATAAATTTGACCCTCTCTCTAGTGAGGTTAAGGAATCAAGTAGTCTCTGTTCAGGAAGGCGTGACCTGTTAGCCCTGCACCTCACACTGCCCTTTCTGGACTGTGAGGCACTTCCAGGATTTGTCAGATTTCTAGGTAGAAATGTGCTTCTCTGATCTGAATGGAAAATGGAGCACATTTCTTCCGTAGTCTAAATGTTTGAACTGTTGGCCCTTAAGGACAAGGAGTCTCAGGAAAGAAGTTGGTGGAAAACAAGAGCCCAACATGGCCCCCGGAGCTCCAATCCTCACCTAAGTCCTTGAAAACTCAATTAGTGAGGTGCTTGCCCAGAATCTGTCAGACAGGTTGTAACCAGAGACTGCTAATGGCTCACTTCTTTAGTTATCAAAATGTCACTTCATATTAAATGAATGAACTCCAAGTACCCATATGCTAATTGGATTTATTTCTTCCATGCTGGCTGTGTATTCATTATAACACTGAGTATGCACTTTACTGAATGACTCTACAGATTCCTTTTTTTTCCCCTGCCAGTTAGGACAGCATTAAAACCACTCTTTGTTGGGGTAGGGAAACGTGTAGCTGATGAGTACAGTTGGCAGCAAGCTGGAAAGTTGAAGAGTTTGTCTAAGCCACCTATGTAAAATAGGTGGCCGACTACAAACTTCCTTACATTCAGACTAAAGCTGTTGAATTGCTGTAGGTTTGTCCCTGACATAGCTAAATTGGTTGCAATAAAGATGGGCACACCAATGGCATTTGAAAAAATACTTTTGTTGAACAGTTTTAATTGCTAAAACATCTCTCATCTTTATAAAGTTTGTTTCATATGCTTTTGTACATGCATATATTATGTAGTGAACATTTTCCCTTTCACAGTAGTCTCTTCTCTTCTTTCCCCTATTTCTCTCCCTTTCTCTCCTTAGACAGTCTCATTTCTACTGTTATGCCACATATACTTGCATGATTTTATTTATCCATATAAAATCCAGGAGCCACAAGTGAGAGATACACCTGGAACTTCTAAAACAAAGTAGTTCAATTTTCTCTTGCCCTCTGAGGAATCCTCGATGGGGTTTCGGGTCTTTAAAAACATCACTTTGAGACAACAGAGTTCTTAAACTTTCTGTGTCACCAAGGATGACAGTGAGCTTCTGACCCTTCTGCCTTTCACTCCTGAGGGTGGGATGACAATGGTGAGCCTGGAAACCCAGTTCTACCCACTGCTGGCAATAAAACCCAGGGCTATGTGCATGTTAAGCAAGCACTCTACCAAGCAAGCTCTACCCCCAATTCTCTTTCTAAGCTTTGTTGAGAGGTCCTACTTGCTCCTCATGGACTCTCCTCCTGTTCTTTAGGGATAAGAGTGTGGTGGAGGCAAGGATTTGAGAGCAAGAGAGAAAGATGGATCTATTGAAGAAGGATGTTTATGAAAAATGATATGCTAGATTCACACTGTGCTTTGAATGTTTGTGTACCATTGAGTTCACAGACTATTATCCTAACTCTCATGTATTTAAAGGTTGGGACCTATGGGACATATGTGAATCATGAGGGATAGTGCTCATGTCTGGAATTAGTGCCTATAGGAAAGAGACTAAAAAGAAGTAGTTATCTCCTTCCATCATGCTAAGAGTCAAGGAGAAAGCAGACCCTCATTAGGGTTTCCATTGTTGCGAAGAGACACCATGACCAAGGCAACTCTTATAAAGGACAACATTCAATTGGGGTTTGCTTACAATTCTAGAGGTTCAGTCCATTATCATCATGGTGGGAAGCATGACATTATCCAGGTAGACTTGGTTCCAGAGAAGAAGCTGAGATTTCTACATCTTGATCTGAAGGCAACCAGGAGGAGGCTCTCTTCTGCAGGCAGCCAAGAGGAGGGTCTCTCCCACACTGGGCAGAGCTTGAGTATAGGACCTCAAAGCCCACCCCCATAGTGATGCATTTCCTCCGACAAGGCCAGACCTACTCCAACAAGGCCACACCTCCTAATAGTGTAACTTCCCATGGTTTCATCATATTCAAACTACCACATCACGTTAACTGGTACCATGATTTTTCAGCTATCTAGCCACTGGAATGGTGAGGAGAAAACATCTGTAGTTATAAGCTACACCATTTAAAATACTCTGTTACAGCATCTTCACCTTGGCTTTGCAGAATCAGGAGAGCTGGTAGAGCTAAGCTCTATACAATGGTTCATGGCCAGATAGCCCCACTTTCCTGTATCCAACTGAGTGGCCTAGTAAGAAAGGAGGTCCCACCTTTAGAAAGTACACCCCTTGCAAGCTTAGAGCACACTCAGGTCAGAGCTCTCAGATAGTACTCCCCAAGGAGCTGGGACTGTGCTATATTTTATATTTTACTATAGCTTCTTCCAGGCGTGCTGGTAGCTGCCTTGACATTATGCCCAAAGCTAAAGTAAAATGTTTAGTGTGAACAGGAAGCCCTAATTTCTAATGAACTCACTAATTTCAAATGAATCAAGGTACCACCAGCTTCCCCACAGGTCTGTTTTCCATTTTAGTATTGGTGTATTGCTGTATGATGCACAGACACTTGTAAGAACGTTTTATAGGAGTCTGCTCAAGGTCCCAAGAAATGAGAAGCCAGGAACTGCAGCCTGGTAGAGGTGCATGTGGTGCACCTGGTAGAGGGGGATGTGATGCTGCAGAAGGGGAGGTGAGACTTCCCCTCCTTTGAACTCCTAGGCATGGATGGATGAAGGTGATCTTATTTCTCTAAGATTCTGACCATTATCTTTGCTTCTTTCAAGAAATGGTTATGACCTGGAGTGCAGGATTAAGTGGCTCCCCAAATGTGCTTTTTGGCTGACTTTCATGTTTGCTTTTCATTTCATTCGTTTTAGAGGAAAAGTAGATATACATTTCCTTGTTCAGTTAATTCAGCAGAAATTTAATGCACAGCTGGTTTGTCTTCCACACTGGATGCTAAGGGGAGCGAAGATGACAGGCCAAGCACTGTCCCCAAGGAGTGTACCATCACCCCACGGACCTTCTGACTGAATGGGGAGAAAGCAAGGGCTTTGTAATCTACTAAAATATTAGCCTCATCAAAAACCTTGCTTCTCAGCCTCTGTAGCGTTTTTAATAATTAGAATTTTGGCGTGTTTTATATTTCTCATAATTTTGTAGTGAAATTTGACTAAATATGACTCTCAGACAAGGGGATTGGCCTAATTTTGCTTAGTGACTTTCTCCAATTAGCTGTCTTAGCAATTTCATTTGATTGCGTTCATCTGGTTTCTCAGCAGTGGGTTGGTTGCCCTAACTTCAGGCCTAAACGATTTGGGAAACCTGATGTTCTCCCATGTGCCCATCCTGGCGTCAGGTAGTTTCTTGTGGGCCTCGCTCACTGGCCCAAAAGTGTCTTACCAAGAATGTCGACTTGGCTTGGCATAGCCCTCTGAGGAATAAATATTTAATGGGAATGCTTGCCATTTTCTTTTTAAAAAATCTTCTCTGGACTGTTGGCTTTACCTAACATATTGCATTTTTATAGAGTTAAATAAGGTTCATTAGTAGTCCTTATTTTGGAGAAGACAACATTGTCTCTGTGGTTGAGAGTAATTATGAAAGTCTAGTTGGATATTCAATACATTCTAGATGCACTAATGTATCCCTTCTCAGTATATGTAAAAGCGGCTACCCTGACCCAGAATTTCTTTAGTTGTGTCTCTCAGAAGATCAGAGGAAGACTGTAAGGAAAGCCAATGTGAGAAAGACTCCTTGGTACATTGAAGGCAACAGAAAATCAGTTTGTGTGTGTTTGACTATAGCCAGCGAATGAGACTTACGGTCCCAGCACTGGCTTTGAGCATCTTAACACTGTGGAGGGAGCAATACAACATTTGGAAACAGAGAACGATGGTACGTGAAACCAGTAAATAATCTGTGATGTGTAAGGAGAACTTCTGTCTGCTTTGCAATCATGTAAGGCATGAATAGTTCATTAAGGAAGAATCTCAGCACAGGGAGCTACAGAGAACACAGAAGGGGTGAGCAGGCTGGGGGTGCTAGCACCCCTCCCCATGGCTTTGCTCCTCAATCATGGTCAAGAATATGAATCAGAAAAACCTTTAAGAATGTTCTTCTTAAAGTATAAAGTTTTTATACTCTTTGCTCCATCCCCCAATGATGAAATAAAAATATGGACGATTGGATATGCCAGTTCTTAATGTTATTAACACTCTCCTTCTTAGTTCCCTTAAATGAACATATTGACCTTTCTGCTGTTTTTGTTTTATTTTGTTGTTTTGTTTTAAAACTAAATTTTAGTTGAAGTAAGCATTCTGCAAACCAGGAAGGGAAGATGTATAATTGGGTGTGGTCAGCATACCTTGTTTTCAGTTAAAACCACGACATGTCTGTATAGCCTTTGCCATCACAAACTCACAGCGATAGGATACTGTATAAAGAAAATGTGTTTATCATACAGGACACTGTCCTGGCATCTCTTTCCTCTGGTGACAGTCTCATAGTATCGTGGCTTCCTTACAACATGTGAGTGGCACAGTGGAGGTAGAGGTCACTTGGTGGTAGGCAGCCAGAGGATTTAGCCTGCTCCTCCCACCTTTCTCCTGCTTTAATAAAAATTAAAACAACGTACTATTGCAGGAACTAACCATGGTCCTGTGAGAATTACATTATTCCCTTCTTTCCAATTCATTTAATTTATTAGTCTAGGTATCTAAGGTGGGTGAGGGTTTGCGTATGCATGTAGAAGTCAGAAGACCACTTAGTAGAGCAGGCTCTCCTCTTCCATCTTCATGTGAAGGGATTGAACTCAGGTCATGAAGATTTTGCAGCAAGCACTTTACTTTGCCTGCTCTACATTCATACTCTCCAAAAACATGCTTATCATTCAAGGAGCTCCGACTAGGCCTCTCCGCACAAAGGTACCACCCTCTTCCCTCATCATGACATGGAGGACCAAGCCCAGAACACGAAGCCTTATGGGACAAGAGGAACCATATCCAGGCTGTACAAAGTCATCTTAACAACCTTAAAATTAAATGCCATAATAAAACTTAATGCTTTGTAAGCTCATTAAAAAAACGTAGAAAGCCAGCCCTTGTCACCCCCACCAAATATACATCATCAATCTGGCTTTTAATATTATCTTTAAAGGAGTTGCAGCCAGTTCACATGCTGATCTTCCAAGGTGGAGATCACTGATGCTCATTTAATGGTATGTCTCAGCTAAAAAATGTGTGAGCCTTTTCTGTTTGGTAACTCTGACAACTATTTCTTAAAGCCTTTTACCTATGGGTGGGCTTTGAAAACACGAATGTATGATCCAGATGATTAGGGTTCAACTCATTAATATTTTTATTACAGAAATGACTTGAACAGTTCTTAGATAAACATATTACTAAATTGCCAGGCATGACTTTATTGCTATCACTCAGGAGGCAGAGGCAGGTAGATCTCTATGTGTTTGAAGTCAGTGGTTCTCATCCTTCCTAATGCTGTGACCCTTTATTTCAGTTCCTCGTGTTGTGGTGACACCCAACCATAAAACTCTTTTCATTGCAACTTCATACCTGTATTTTTTCTGCTATAATGAATCGTAATGTAAATATCTGATATGTTACCCCTGTGATAGGGTCATGCATCCTGTCTTAAAAAACCCACATACACAGATAACACACACACACACACACACACACACACACACACACACACACAATTATTCTTCCCAAATACATGTTACTTATTTTGTAGTTATGACATAGCAAAACAAACAAACAAACAAACCAAAAAAACCCAAACCAAAACAAAAAACAAAAAAACAAGTGGCTATACTCAGTAGTTCTTACTTCTAACTTTGATTCTGATTTGCAGTCCTGGGGATTGAGCAGTAGATGCTGGGTACACCCTCAGCCTCTTTAAGTCCATTTTCAATAGTTTCTCACAGAGTTGTGTTATTAAGGTGAGGTTAGGCTTTTTAAGTAGAACTTCCTAAACCTGGCTTTGCATTATAGTCAGAGAATTTATTAAAAACCCTAGAAAACCCTGCCCTGGGGATTTTAAATTATCAAACATGGTGGAGTTCCAGATCGCTCTGTCTTTAATGAGTTCCCTAGCTGATTCTGATCCTTGGCATGGACCATGGGACACTTACTTGACAGAGCATTGTTAATCCAGCAAGCCACTGGAGGTGTGATTGGTGGAAAAAGTGTACAGTGTAGGAGCCACTAATACGCTGAGGAAGGGATATGTCCTTTACTGTCTGTTTCCCCAACGTTTCCACTCAAATAAAGCAGAATGACGACATATACCA
Source organism: Mus minutoides (assembly GCA_902729485.2). Classification (NCBI taxonomy): domain Eukaryota; kingdom Metazoa; phylum Chordata; class Mammalia; order Rodentia; family Muridae; genus Mus; species Mus minutoides. The sequence goes on along the minus strand of LR753352.1, from coordinate 987,704 downwards.
CCCTGCTCTTGTCCTTTTGCTCTAATCAGATGTGTCAAAGCTATGAATAGATACAACTTAGACTCTTAACCACTCCCTGCCTAGGACTTACTTAAGCAAAATAGAGGCATATTGCTTAATTTCTTACTTACATTGCTTGAAAACAAATTGTTTTGGAATAGATAGCATGCCTGATTCTTCAAATTCTGTATTCATTTCTTCTGGCCAACATATATGTCAAGTATCTTAAATCTGGAAACATAGTTATTTTTATAAATAACAAAACAGTTGTAATAAATCTTGTTGATGTGATTTCACATAACATTTGGCATGGTGGCATCAGGTTGTCTCCCATGCCAGCTCATAGGACTATTCAGTATTGCTTTACCCCGAGGAGTAACAGTTGCAGAATACTGGGCATTGTAAATCAGACTTGTTCCTGAGGTTACCAGAATGTCTTTTGTGTTCCTTTGGATATAAGAAAGCCCCTCATCGTCTCTCTGTTCACCGGTGGCTTATCTGATGGCACATGAGGGAGAAAGCCATTGGTTCTGACTTGTTCTTTATTGCAGTCTGGGCCATCCAGGCTCTGAGGAGTAGGAACTCATGGGAAGAACTGTAGAATAGCCTGTCTTAGAGGGAGCCATTTGGAACCATAAGAGATGGCTTTGTTTTCTTTTGTTTTGTTTTAAATGCAGGGTCAAAATACTCTTGTGGGTTGAAGGCTTTAGAAATCTATTCCAAATTGTGTTCGCCTTTCCAGGAGTTTGCACCTTAAGCTCAGTCTCTGGACTTTCTCTGAGATCTTCTCAGCTGAATTGCAATCTTGCTGCAAATGGGGTTGGAAGACAGGCTTGGTGTGAGTCTGCAGTTGTTGTGTGAAGAGGGCAGTGCTATGCAGTGAATTGAAATCTACCCTCTGAACCCAAATACAAACCAAGGAAGAGATCAAGGTAGGAAGCTGGAGATCTTTAGACATCACAGCCCCCATGGGCTTTAGCACTTCCATTCCAGGTCACCAGGTTGCCAGGAATGCAATGATAATTCAGCACATCTCAGAGTTGCTGTTAGATTGGTCCCAAGAGGTGCCTGATAGTGCCTTTCTCCTTGGAGCAATTGGCCACAGATGCAAATTTTCATGGAATTTTAAGGTGAAGAGGAGGCCAGGTTAAAAATTCTTCTTCAAAGGCTTGCAAGATGATTCAGTGTATACAGGTCATTTTTATACAAACGTGGAAGACTAACTTCCATCCCTAGAATCCACGCAAAGATAAAACGAGAAAACTGACTCCTCAGAGTTATTCTGTGACCTCCGTGTGTATTCATACATACCATGGCACTCACACTCGGGTGCACATACACCTGGCACACCTGGTGCACACGCACATACTGATAATAATAAATAATTGTAAAATAAAACTAAAAAACAAAAAAATTCCTTATTTGGAACAGTTTGCTAAAATAAGACAGGTTGTTTGAATTAGTTAGTTTTATCTGGTGCCTGGCTAATTGTATATGCTTAGTCTTGTCCAGGGTTTCAAGTTCTTATAACAAGCGCCCACATCTTGGGAGTGTTCCTTGGCAGTGCAGAGAGTGTTTGAAGTTGAATCGGAGTCCTGATCAGGGTAAGGAGCTTTGGCACAGTGCAGGATTGCACTCCTTCCCTTGAGGAGTTCACAGAGCCCGAGTCAGCAAGGAATGTAATCAAGCATACTCTACCTTGTGTGCTTCTTGGCACACCCTGGGAAAGTGCTTAATACAGTTCAGGAATTAGGCAGCCTGGCCTGGAGCTCTAGCCGATGCTTGGTGAAGGCTGGGGGTTATCAGTCTCTCTACCCTTTATATTTACTATACAGACAAAAGCTCCGTTAGGCTGCGTTGGGGGCTGTGTGTCCACAGGACTCTGGTGCACTGAGAGCTGTGCTGTTCTGTTGAGCAGCATGGAGGGTCGGCCATTTCCCTTGGTGGATCATTGCTCACGCGGTGCATTTTACCCTGAAGAGTCACGTACTGGTAATTGTGATAGAAGTAGCTTTTGGATAATAAATCTCGGGATGCCAAAACAGTAGAAGTGGTGGAGGGGTCTTGTGTGCTGCTCACTTTACGCTCTCCACTCTGGGAAAACATCTTTATCTTTGTACATCAGCTCTCAGACATGCAACAGTTGAATAGATGATAAGAAGTAGTTGACATTTCTTGTAGTTCCTTCTTTTCTCCTCTCCCTCCTCCTTCACCCCTTCTCTCGCTCCCACTCCTCTTTCCTTCCTTCCTTCCTTCCTTCCTTCCTTCCTTCCTTCCTTCCTTCCTTCCTTCCTCCCTCCCTCCCTCCTCTTTCTTTCTTTCTTTCTTTCTTTCTTTCTTTCTTTCTTTCTTTCTTTCTTTCTCTCTCTCTCTTTCTCTCTCTCTTTCTCTCTTTCTCTCTTTCTCTCTTTCTGTTGCTGTGATCAAATACCTGACAAGAAACAACAGGAAGGAAGTAGAACAGACTGTCATCATGCAGAGGGCATGCCACAGAACACTGGTCACGACATGGGGCATTTGGTCACTTTGTTTCTGCAAATTTAGAGAGCCAAGAGACGAACGCTGGTGTTGAGCCCAGCTTCTAATGGGATGGGGCCATCTATAGTTAAAATGGATCTTCCCTCCTCAGCTAAATCTTCCTAGAAACGCCTTCAAAGACTCATTCAGATGTGTGTTTCCATGGTGACTCTAGTCAAGTTGACAGTGAAGATTAAATATCACAATATACCATGTATTGGAAGTTATTGATTTTTGTCTATCTGCTACATCAACCCCTTCCCAAATCCCATTGTCCTCCTCTGCTTTGGTTTTTAGTCAAGCACACTGTCTAATTTTTGTACATGTTCAGAAATCTATATTTCATTATATATAAAGTTTTGCTTAAATATTCTAGGCTGGCCTGAAACTCTCTATGTAGACAACTGCCCTCAAACTGTTGATCCTTCCAAATACTAGGATTTTATCTATATTATATCATGTCTGGCCACAGTTTTTTATTCACATTGTTCTATTACAATAGTAGGTCACAGGCAATAAATGCATAAGAGGGAAATGGGTGAATGTTCTTAGCACAGAATGCACTCACTGCCTTTGTGTGCACATGCTATGTCCAGAATATAGTTTATCTTAATCAAAGTTTTTGTTCCAATTACAAGCACGTTAATGAAACCTTGAAGTTATAGACTGAGGATAATTAAAAGTTACTCAGAGAGAAACCCAACTATTCATTTATTTGTTAGTCAGAAACTGTGTGTGGGGGGTGTGTGTCGGGGGGGAGGGTGGGCACCGGGATACAATAAAGCAGGCATATAGAATCCTGTGTCCACAGAACCAAGAGTCTTAGTGATAGTTTAAAAACTGTGTGTGTGTGGGAGGGAGCACAAGGATACAAAGAAGCAGGTATATACAACCCAGTGTTCACAGAACCAAGAGTCTTAATGATGGAGTTTGGCTCAGAAAACAATTATTACGGAGAATATGCAAGGGATGTGCTAGAGATTTGGGCAGACAACTGCACAGGGAGGCTTTGGTGCTAGGGAGAGTAGAGTGATGGGCATATTGGAGGATCTGCAAGGACCTCAGAATGGTCCAGTGTATGTCAGGGTGGAGATGAGGTTAATCCTGGGCTGGCCAATGACGTCTGGAAGCCCCTCTAAGTCAATAGGAATTGTGGGAATTGGATCTGGAGAGAGATGCAATCAGACCGTAGTTTTATACAGATGTCAGTGTTTTGGCCATGGCATGGAGGACAGATGGGATGGTGGTAGTTCTCGGTAGGGTCACAGCTCTGCATAGTGAGGGGTAGGGCTTCAGAACATTTAGGGAGTGTAGTCATAAGTGCAAAGGCACCGAGTCTGACATCCAGGGAGATGGGAACTGTTGTGTGGATTTGTGTTTGTTTATGGCTTCCATGGTACTGGGCAGACTCAGCAGTTCATGCTTATTGCTAGGGATAATGATGCCTGTGGGAATGGACCTCACCATTCCCAGAATGAATGAATGAATGAATGTCTTCCTCCCTTCCTTCTCTCCCGCCTCCCCTTCTTCTCGTCCCCCCTTCTTTCCTCTTTCCACCCTCTTACCTCCACTTCTTTTTGAGATTTTAATTAGTTAATTAATTTTTATTTTTGGCAGCACTGGGGTGGACATTGGGACCCTGCACATGATAGGTCAGCTGCCATCCTGGAGCTGTCTCCCTAGCCCTCCAGAACCATTTTGATTCAAGCTTTAGACTTCCTTCTACGTTTTTCCTTTCAAAAGGCTGAGTTGTGGGAACTGTAAGCAGGCCTCGATGCCTTTCCAGCTTCATACTGAAGCACTCACTAGCTCCTGTGTACACTAACAATTATGCCTGCCTACTGTGGCCCAGACAGTAGGCAGGTGGGTACCCTGTCTTATCTTCAGAAAGCACCCAGCAGCTGATGCTTGCTAGAGACTGATGTATCACCAGCCAAATAAATCTAATTTTAAGCTCAGATTATTTTCTGACTTATTTGAGGTATTAACTCCCATACCGGAATTTTTATTTGTATTAAAATGGACAAAACAGTGCAATTTGCTATATTCTCATGTACTTTCTTTGTACCTGAGGCAAAAACACCCCCCCCCCCCCAGTGGAGTAATGTTTTCTGGCATTAGCATTTGGATTCTGACATTGATACCTGTGTCTACTGGCTAGTTTTGTGTCAACTTGACACAGGTGGGTTATCTCTGGGTCTCTGTCACAGACAGGCAGGTTGGGTCATCTTGCTAACAAAGAGCTTCTCACTGGCTGTATTCTTAGAGATCGGGAAACAGGCTTTAGGGGAGCATTTAGGGGCTGTACATTTCAGGAGGAAACACTTTGGGGTCTCACATTATCACAGAGAAAGGAACTTCAGTTGGGGAAGTGCCTCCATGAGATCCAGCTGTGGGGTATTTTCTCAATTAGTGATCAAGGGGGAAAGGCCCCTTGTGGGTGGGACCATCTCTGGGCTGGCAGTCTTGGGTTCTATAGGAGAGCAGGTTGAGCAAGCCAGGGGAAGCAAACCAGTAAAGAACATCCCTCCATGGCCTCTGCATCAGCTCCTGCTTCCTGACCTGCTTGAGTTCCAGTCCTGACTTCCTTTGATAATGAACAGCACTATGGAAGTGTAAGCTGAATAAACCCTTTCCTCCCCAAGTGCTTCTTGGTCATGATGTTTGTGCAGGAATAGAAACCCTGACTAAGACACACATGTATAAGGATAAGGTTTGAATACAGTGGTCTAAGTTTATAGGGAACTTCTTGAATGCATCTCTCCAAGAAAGATGGGCAGAACTCGGCAGATTTTCTCCTTCTAGCACAGCTTGTGGCTTCTCTGTCTCACCCAGACTTGAAACTTCTTTACTTCTCTCTCCCATTCCCATCATACTGCAGGGTTAAATTATTTCTAATGACAGCAGGTGAGAAGAGTCCTAACAGCTTCATGATTATAGAGGAATTATGGAATCAGTTGGGAGAAAATGACTATTGTGTTAAAAATATCTCTGCAGAGTCTCCACCATAAAAGCAGCATAGGCAGACGCCCAAACGGCTCAACAGTCCTGAAACCCAAATTGTGCCACTTGGAGAAGGTGACGTCTCAGGGTTAGAGAGGACTGCATGTCACAGTGGCCTCACAGGGCTGGGATCAACCACAGTGTAAAGACTCTCAGAGCCTTTGAACAATGTACCAAGGTGGCCCAATCATGGTATGAGTAGTGGTGTAGTCTCAAGTAGGGAGGGGAAAAAAAGCCACTTTTTAATTACTTACTGAGGCATGCTTCCTACCTGAGTGGGGAAATCTGAAATTATTTTGTCAGCATTAAGTTGAGTTTTAAATCAAAGACTATGTAATCACGCCTGCATGGAATTAAGTAGTTGCTGATAAGTAGGTACCTGGGACCATCTCTGTGGGGATAGTTTATTTTACTAAATGAGCCCACTAAATGGACTGTTAGAACTCCACATTACTTCATTGTGGCACCAGGCTTGGGCTGTGAATGTTCAATGAATCTCCTGCTCTCTCTTATGCTTGATTCCAGCTGCAAGGCTGGGCCCCCATGGTCTGGCTTGGTTCCTTGTCAGTTGGCTTCTTGTCTCCCACTGCAGGGGCAATTCCCTCCTCTGATGAGGTCACAGCAGTCACAGAGGGAAAGACTGATGTTGGCTTTTGCATGGACTAATAACTCCTTTCCTACTTTAATTGAGAGTTAGTGTGTGTAAAAGAGAGCTGGTCTTGTGTGCTGGGGGCATCGTATGTCCCTTGTAAAAATAAAAATCAAGAGTTTGAGAGATGGTCCAGTGGGTAAAATCCATGTTGTACAACACCATGTAGCCCACCTCCATTCCCAGTACTCAGGAGGCTGAGGCAAGGGAGTCCTGAGATACTTCATCTCAACCTCTGGCTTCCACACTCACAAACATGTGTAAACACCCATTGACATGTGCACCAACACGCATGTAAGCATGTTTACCTGTAAGCCTGCACTCTACACACACATATGTGCAAAACCAAGAACAAGAACATCAAGAAACAAACAAGCAATTAGTCTCTTCTGCAGTCTTAGAAATAGAGGTTGATGGTTACTCTTCCTTGTTTACTTGAGAGGATTTAGAATCACCCTGGAAACACATTTGTGAACACACACACACACACACACACACACACACACACACACACATTTCCAGAAAGTTTTAATGGGGGAAGAAGATCCATCCTTGAATGTTGGTAGCACCTTCCATGGGCTGGAGTTCTGGGCTGTGCACAGAGAGATGGGGGCATGTTTGTGGCTTCTTTATGACTGTGGATGTGACCATTTCCCCAAAGTGTCTCCCTCTTGACTTCCTGGCCTTGAACTGGGCAGCAGAGTAAACCCTTCTTTCTTTACGTAACTCTTTTCTGGTATTTTGTCCCAGCAATGAGAACAGTAGCCAGTGCAGAAATAATCCGAGCTTTCAGTGTGGCAATGCAGCACTCACAGAGAACCCTAGATAATGGTTGTGGAACATGCCCAGGAACACCAATGCCATAAATATTACAGAATTGCAAACAAGCTTTCCTGGCTTAGTGACGAGAGATGTGTACTGAGCAGGTGCAGGGCATTTTGCCTGGGACAGAAGGAGGAAGGCTCTTTCCAGGGATAAAGAGAGATGGCCTCCGGGTAATATTAATTAGGGTGCTCACACAAAATTGAAAGGTTTGTAGAGAAGTTGTAGAATGTCGAAAGAATGCCTGAGAGGAGTTGGAAGGGTCTGGCTTGGAGTAGCTCACCTAGTGGAGGATAGCCGACAACGAATGGTCCTCCTGGATGCTGGGCTTGGATTGGGGTTCTGCTGGTTCTACACTCTGCCTTGTGTTCTCTGGCTCCTGATTTCTGATTCACCAGCCAGGCTTCATGTGTATGTCATTTGGGCATGCAAACAAAGACCTCTTCAACCTTGGAGCTGTTCACAGACTCTGGCTCCTTATCCTCGCAAACAGCAGATGCAAATAGATTTCTTAGTGAGAAGCCTGTGACAGGACCCAGCCCGTAAAAATCTCCCTTCTGTAGCTAAATGTGAATGTGATGGTGCATGTCTGTGATCTTAGAATCACAGTGATGGAGGCAGGAAGATTTCAAGTTTGAGGACAATCTATGCTACATAGTGAGACCCTTTCTCCCCAAACAAATGTCCAGGTAATGAAAGCCCACACTTCTACCCTCTTATCTTGTGTATCAGCCACAGATGGAGGAGGAGAACAGGGATGGGAGGATTAGAGCCCAGACGTGAGAAGCCACTCTCAAGCAGATGCCAGGCGAGTCGTGTCCTGTACAACAGCCAAGAGATTGGAATTTCGGGCTGATCTGGACAGTGACTTGTGGAAGCTGTTAGCAAGATACCCGGGCAAGGAAGGTAATGGTGCTGGCAGCAGAAAAGTCACTGAAGTAAAATTCCATGAGGACTGTAGTTCCTTGGAGAGATGTCAGCAAGGAATAGATAGACCGAGATAGACCGAGAGGCTGAGAGCAGAGGAGGTGTCAAGCCTACAATAATGGGAGGAACTAAAATTGGGAGCCTTAGGCTCATTGTATGCTTTTGTAGACTACTCATTAATTTTTTTCTATCTTGCTGAGGATCAAACACAGCACATACTAGGCAAAACTCCCTGTTATAGAGCTGCAGGTCAGTCCTGTTTACTCCCCTCTCACACTGTTCCAATGCCATTAATACTCTTACAACCACAGGGCTCATACTTATTGCAGAAGATTGGATTGGATGCTCTGAAAGGCTGTTTGAAGGCCCAAGATTTCATTTCACTCTAAAGGGAGAAAGCAGGAGCAGCATTTGGTGAAGGGTGATAACCACAGCCAGTCTTTAGCCTTCTGCTCTCTGCTTTTTTTTTTTTTTTTAAGATTTATTTTATTTTATTTATGTAAGTACACTGTAGCTGTCTTCAGACACTCCAGAAGAGGAAGTCAGATCTCGTTACAGATGGTTGTGAGCCACCATGTGGATGCTGGGATTTGAACTTATCACCTTCGGAAGAGCAGTCGGGTGCTCTTACCCGCTGAGCCATCTCACCAGCCCCTGCTCTCTGCTTTTTATTTTTATTCATTTATTTTAATTACTTTGCCAGATTTGCAGGTACATTTTCATGATCTGACATGAGGGATTCTGAACCATGCTGATGGCAGGGTGGGGCATCCATTACATGCTGACACAAGAATTATTACATTTACATTTTACATTTCATTTTAGTGAAATCATTTTTTTGTGTTTCCTTTCTCAGAAATAATTAACTCTAAGTTAAACATACAGGAGGGCTACATGGCTTTCATACAGGAGGGCTACATGGCCTTCATACAGGAGGGCTATATGGCCTTCATATAGGAGGGCTATATGGCCTTCATACAGGAGGGCTATATGGCCTTTATACAGGAGGGCTACATGGCTTTCATACAGGAGGGCTATATGGCCTCACAAAGGAGGGCTATATGGCCATTCCTACATTGGCTTAGATAAACTGTATTGGTAGGTGAAGGAGCTTGCCAGTGGGTGTTCTTGGCTCTCAGCCTGGGCTGGAGGCTTTAGGAACAGCTTTGCTCTATGTGTCTCAGAGACTAGTTTCTCTTGGTCCTAGCTCTTTGTGGTGGGCAATGGCTAGTGAGTGTTTTTGTTGATTTGTTTGTTTTGATTTGTTTTATTCTCCACCCTCCTATCTTCTCACATTTATTTCCCTGACACTTTCCTCTCCTCCTCATCAATGGTGTAACACTGTGTCTTCTACACACCGAGTCTGTGATCTTTCTCCTGCCTAAGTCACTCCGTTCATGGTTGATAACTCTAAAAGTGTTTCTAGGATATGCTTTTGGTGCTCTGGGATAACATACAAATCCACATTATAACATTTTCAACATCCTGGTGATATTTGGTCTTTGATTTACATTATCTCAGTCAGCGTTTTATCCTGATACCATCTTTGATATGTCCAGCTGACTTTAGTTACATGCTCCAGTGCGACTTTCTAATGCTGGCATTGCAGGAGTGTATTGCCACTCCTAGCCTTCTCACTGTCTGTCTGTCTGTCTGTCTGTCTGTCTGTCTGTCTGTCTGTCTGCCTGTCTGTCTATCTATCTATCTATCTATCTATCTATCTATCTATCTATCTATCTATTGCAGGGGGATATGGAGGTTGAACTCAGAACATTATACAATGTTAAGCCCTCACTACTCCACTGACATACACTCCTAGTTTTCTGTTAGTCTTAATTTTATTATTTACTGACTTGACTCTGTGTGTGTGTGTGTTCATTTGTGCATTCATGCACAGTTTTTACACATGCCACAGAGCATGTGTGATGGTCACAAGGCAACCTTTAAGGCTCAGGGTTTTTCCTTTCCTTTCAGATTGTTTGGGGACGAGGTGTCCCATGTTTTAGGTGTTGTACTTTGGATGGTGGATTAGCTGTCCAAGGAGCTTTAGGATAATTTATTTATCTCTGCCTCCAGTTTTCCACAGGAGTGTTGTGGTTACAGATGGGTGTATCCATCCAGGCTTTTGTGTGGGTCTTGTGGATTGAATACAACAGTCAGCTTTGCATGGCAGGTGTCACCGCCCATTGAGGCCTTTCCCTTGCTATTTATGTATTTATTAATTTATTTTAAAACAGCTCTGTGCTGTAGGGGTTGCAAAAGTTTTCTTTTTGTCTGTGTGGAATCTGAGATTTAAAGGTTAAGCCATTTAATGGCTATCACTGAGCTGATCTGTGTGTGTGAGGTTCAAAGTTAGGTCCTTTTTAGTCTTGACAACCTCCAAGGGCAGTTGAGTGATATCTGGGTTTGTGGTATGTCCCCCACCCCTGCCAAGATGAGACTGGTCTGACCTTATTGAAGATGCACAGTAGAAAGTCATATGATTAAGAAAACAAAGGAGCCAAAGTCCACCCTCCTTGTCATTTTAAATTGTGACCATCCCTTGCTGACGCCTATTGGAAGTGGCATTTATTTCCTAAGCTCTCTCTGTGATAGTCAAGTTTTCTCTTTTATCCTTGGTTCTTTTTTTTCCCCTTTCCTCTTATATTTTCTTTCAGGTTTCCCGTTTTCTGGCTCATGTGTTCTTTTCCTTTCAAAATGGTCCAGTGTATCTCCCTGGGAGGAGTTTCAGGTGCGTGCTTGAATTATTTATCGTACTGGCCTGCTTTTGGCAGTGACTTCCCCAGGAGAGTGCCAGCCACAATTATTAACAACAGTTACCAGATGATCAGAGGACAAATCTTAGAAACATTTGAGTTGTTTCTTTCAAAATGCAGGCTTTTCATGTAAACAGAAGATACCCATCCCAGTATACCTGTTTCAGGAACTCAGGCCACCCCAAATAATTTTGTCGTGAGCCATAGAAAAGCTGTTTGTTTGTTTATTTATTTACATATAATTTTTGATGTGCTGGAGGATGGAGAGATGGCCCAGTGGATAGAGTACCTTGGTGGACAAGCATTAGGACCTGAGTTTGAATTCCCAGCTCCCATGTAAGAGTCAGAGTACAGTGGTGTGCACCTGTAACCTTAGCACTGGGATGGTGGGAGGGGAGACAGATCCATCCCTGGAGCTCACTGGTCAGCCATGTAAGCCAAATTAGTGAGCTCCTGGTTCAGTAAGATACCTTGACTCAAAGAATGAAGAGGAATTCAATAGAGGAAGACACCCATGTCAGTCTAAGGCCTGCTTGTGCACAAACATACACTCCACTCATGGACACACATAATCATTTCAACCAGCACCTATCTCAAGGGCAGCATTGCCAGATGTGGGTGGGAGGTCATATACTGTATAGCTTCACCTCTCTGTACCATTGTACGGAGAAGTCTGTATACCCCGAGTTGAAGATGCTCAGTTGATTCTCACTTGCAGTAGCAAATAATTACCAGATACTGAACTGATGTTCTTAGGAGAAATATAGTGTTGGGCCTATATTTCTTCCTAGCCTGGGGGCGCTTCTGATCTCATACGTGTAACTGATCAATACCCAGCCTCGTTTTATGTATTTTGCTTAATGGCATCTTATTTACTATACATCGCTAATGCATTCTTGCTGAACTCAACCAGCAGCACCCCAGCTCATGCCTGAATGAAGTACACCTAATTCACATACTTTCTCAGGAAGGTACACACTGTGTCTGGGGTGACTTCAAAGTGTGAAGTCATTATCACCGCCACCACCACCAACTACAGAAAAGGACATGGCATTCCATGACTGCAGAATCTAAAACAAGAAGGCTGGGTGTTGAGCCTCTTCTGGGAATGTGTGTGAATTTGGGAAACTAAGTTTCCCCTTCTCCGCATGCACACACCAGTGCTACAAAAGGGGTTATCAGTATTGATTTTAGGCTTCAAGTACATTTTAGGTTATAGACAAAGCTATAAATATAGAATCAACAAATAATGAGGATTGGCTGTCCTTTTTAAAGATGAGAAGTCGGTGTGTTCAGCAGAGGTGTGGGCTAAGACCCGTACGTCTTAGGGGAATATGACTATAGTGCTCCAGAGCTTAAGCCCCTTCCCACAGGGACAGCGCCTCTCATCTGCCCCACTAAGGAAGAATCTCAAAGGGAATGACAGGACTTGGTGAAGGCTACAGGGAGTTTGACAGTGGGCCTTCGAGCTGGGAGCATTTTGACACTACGCTGCCTGCCCTCTCTGTGTGTTACTGGGAGAGTTAACACAAGACCAGCTGGAGCTGTTCTACTGACTTCACTGGCTCCTCTTGGCAGGATTTCCCACCCTGTCTGCCTTTGGTCTTCTCATGGTGCAGAGATCAAATGCGAGGCCTGGGGCTTGCTTGCTAGGCGAGGGGAATGGCCTTTTGGGTTTTCACTGGATGCCAGCTCTAGGGTAAGTGCTGGGATATAGGATGACAGAACCCTACAGGAGCAGTTTCAGAGGACTGGGTGCTGGCACACACAGACCTGGAGCCTTCCAGAAGAGACTTCCGCCAGAAGAGAAAACAGGTGCCCCTCACTGTTTCATCTTGAGAAGCTTTTCCTGTCAACCACTTAGACATGATTTTCTGAATATGAGCAGGGCTCGACTGTACTTAAGTGACTTTGGTCATCCTCGGATTCAATCTCTCCCATTTTGGAAAAGAAAAAGATGTGAAATTTGTGACTGTCTAATGCCATCTCTTTTTTTTTTTTTTTTTTTTTTTTTTTTTTTGGTTTTTCGAGACAGGGTTTCTCTGTGTAGCCCTGGCTGTCCTGGAACTCACTTTGTAGACCAGGCTGGCCTCGAACTCAGAAATCCGCCTGCCTCTGCCTCCCGAGTGCTGGGATTAAAGGCGTGCGCCACCACGCCCGGCTCCCTAATGCCATCTCTTACAGAGCCAGGATAAAGTGTCCAGGGGCTCTTTATAGGACCCACTATTTACACTGGTGCTCTGAGTCAAGTTTTACTTATTAAATACCAAGTGAAATACCTTATTTAAGTGTATATTCATACCTGTTTGTGTGCATATGTATGCATTTCTTTTAAACATAAAGAAAAAATACTTGATTGCATGACTTTTCTAATTGATGGGTATAGATTTTTTTTGTTGTTAATTGCTGATACTGTTTCTCCTCCAAAACAACACGTTTCCACTTGATTGAGTAATAAGAATATTCCCTCTTAGAAATAGAAATGTTTAGAAAAGAACAATTGCAGGCACTGTCTAGGAATCTGGACTGTGCCTCAGGGAAAGTCTCCTTATGATTGGCATATGTAATTTTGGCATGGATGGATATATGTCTATAATTTCACTTTATGGATGAGATAAACATAAACATCTTGATTTGGAGTGTGTGTCTGTGTGTGTGTGTGTGTGTGTTTATGTATATATTGATTACTAGGGGTATTTTATGGTTAGCGTTAGTGGGTCGTACACCTCTTTCACTGTTACCTTGGAGACACCTAAAGGCTTCCCATTCTTCTGACCTCTTATTGGTAGAACAGGTATTATTAACAGGCCTCAGTTGATTGCTTGGAGAGTTGATACAGGAACTAGAATAAAGTGCCCAGTGGCCATGCTTGCTATAGGCAGAAGGTCTGATGAGTGTTTTTATTTGTGGTAACTAGTGGCTGCTAGGTTCTGGATGTCCTTGAAGATGTGTGTAGTTGGAGTATACTATTGTTCTTTAAAGCAGGAGCTTCCAGGCTTGGCCAACTGGTACCACACCTTCCTTCTACAGGTAGTACCAGGCCCTCTGTCAACTTCATCTTCAGGTTCACTGGAGATGCTGGTGTCCCACTGATGTTACATAACCCTCCACAGCCTCATCTTGAGCAGCAATAGTGGTCATCAAATCCAGCGAGCACCACTGTAGACAAGAATTTTATTTTACCCTCATGTAAAGCTTAACTGAAAAAAAAAAGAAGGGCCAGAGAGAGCAGTTGAGCTCCAGGCCAGGAACTGTGAGCTGTGTCTGGAGGGCCCTATGTCATTATCTGGTGAGGCTATGGTCAGAGGATCAGGGAAAACTAACCCAGGGTCAGCGATATTACAGATAAGCCAGACTTTCATCCAGGATGTGTATAGAGGATATATCCAGTGGGTGAAGCAATGCCTTTGAACCAAATAGTCTTATAGTCTGCTTTCATAATCAGGATTGATTTGTTTGAGCCTGGATAAAAAGATCACAGCTGTTATGTAATAATTCCCTGTGGCCTGTCACCTCAAGCTCCTGGATGAATGACTTAATCTCTCTGTGCTTCAATTCCTCATCCTATAAAGGGAGAATATTTTTGGTCCTTATTTCCTAGGGCCATTCTGAGGATTAAATGAGATAGTTGTTAGTTAAATTAGTACGCAATGATGTACCATCACAACTTAGCCCAGTGCCTACCTTTGCCTACCTACAGCATTTGATAAATGTTAGCTATTATTTATGTTGCTGTTGTACTGTATAAAAACCCTGTATGTTTTTCTAATAAAAACCCTGCCTTTCTTTAGCCTTAGGTAAGCACCCAATGCTGAGGCCCTCTCTACCTTCTGGTCCCTGTGATTATCATCTCTCACACCTGTGTACCCATGCGTACGTGTGCTTTGGGGGGGGGGTCTGTGTGTCCTGTATTTATGTTACACCGATCTTGTTTTCTAAGACTTGCAGAATGGCCTGACATTTCTACAATGTTCTTTGGAGGTAAGTGACCATCTCCATTCTATAATAACACACTGCCTTCTGCATGCTGGCATAGTGATGGCAGCAGGCAGGCCTTGGTCCCATGGGCTGAGGATGTGATACCTTAACAAGCAAATGCAGGGACTTAGAAAAAGAACCTGGGTCATAGCCAAGAACTGAATCATTGCCGATTGAACAGGAAAATCTGATGGAGTATATGATAGAATCAATTTCTTCTATTTATACTTAGAGCTCACGTCCCACAAGTCATGATCTTTGAAAGACGTATTTAGGTGTACAAAAATGACTACTATTGCATAGGACAGCAAGTGTTTACTGAAGGGACCCTGATATAGCTGACTCCCACAGAAGTGGATGCTCACAGTCATCCATAAGAGGGAGCACAGGGCCCACATTAGAGAAGCTAGAGATAGAACCCCAGGAGCTGAAGGGGTCTGTAACCCTAGAAGAGGAACAACAATATGAACTAACCAGAACTCCCAGAACTCGTGTCTCTAGCTCCATATATAGCAGAAGATGGCCTAGTCAGCCATCATCGGGAGGAGAGGCCCCTTGGTATTGCAATCTTTATATGCCCCAATACAGGGGAACGCCAGGCCCGAGAAGTGGGAGTGGGTGGGCAGGGGAGCAGGGAGAGTGGAGGGGGGGAGGGGGAGGGGACTTTCGGGATAGCAATTGAAATGTAAATTAAGAAAAGATCTAATTAAAAAATTGAAAAAAATAAAATAAATAAAAAAATAAAAAATTGAAAAAAAAATGACTACTAAGAAAACTGAGACAACATTAATTTGATTTTGCCCTTTAGCTCCTGTGTCTATTAGTTTACCCTTCTCTTCTCTAATAACACTCCCTTGGATTCTGAAATACCAAAGGCTGTTCCACAGTGGGGTGCTGTGTTCATGGAGAAGACTATGAGGTATGCTGAGCGTTTCCTGAGCACCGAGTGTTTTGTTAGCATAAATGAAACAGTTCTTTCAGATTTTGGAAAGGTCTGTGAACATTATCAGCATTTGCATAATGAAATATATAAAAGGAGGTTGAATTATATTAAACTGTATCTTCTTCCTTAGGTTTGCTCAGGTTACCTTGTTGAGAGAACTTATTTAAAGTACTCATGTCATTGGCTGAGAATTTTTCTTATTTGAAGATATTAGGTGAACTGTATATATATATATATACACACACACACATATATATATACATACACACACACATATATATATACATGTCAATTGTATGTGTACATACATACATAAATACACACGTGAACATATAGTTGGGCTCTGATACAGAGTCTCCCTTACACACACACACACACACACAGAGTTGGGGTTTGATATAGGGTCTCCCTTTGTAGCCCTAACTATACTGGAACCTCATTTTTAGACCAGGCTAGCCTTGAACTCACGGAGATCTGCCTGCCTCTACCTCCTGAGTGCTGAGATTAAAGGCAATGGCTACCACACATGACTTGTATGATTATATTTGGATATGACCTCCAGTCCCTTTGATTTCGTGGCTTCTTTTATTTGTTATAAGACCTCAACAGAGTTGAGCTTTTTGTGTAATCCATTTCCAGTTTTATTTTACTTTTTGTTTCAGAAATTACTAATACAAGAGAATAGTTTAATAAATTTCAATGTATTAGTGCTATTAATTCATATATTACATATTTAATCTCAATTCTACCAACTTCCTACCTTGTATTACAGCATTTTAAAGTGAATTCTAGTAATATAATATTCACTATTAGTAGATATTTTAATATATCATATATAAAAGATAATGAAACTTAGAAATTTAACTAAGATGATGTTCTCATAACAATAGCCTCAAATATTATGTTAAAATTTATCATTGTGATTTTGGTTTTTCTTTGTTTTTAAGGGTCTATCATAGGCCCAAAAATTCTGATTGTTTGTTGTGTTCTGTTATCTCCTCAATGACCCTTTTTTAAAAGTTATATTTTCATTTAATTATCTGTTTCACCGCCCAGTCTGAGAACTGCACTGGTTTCTTAACCTCTTTCAGCAACTTGTACAGATGTGTACAAATGATCCACCCCTCTCAGCCCTTGTTTCTTACTTTGTAAATTTATAATGTCAAGCCAGACTGTCTTTCAGGTCATTTATAGTTGTCAGAGTTCAGGGAGAGTTTGGAGGAAACATTTTGACCTTTTTCTGTGAGAAAGAAAGTGGGGTTTTTTTTGTTTGTTTGTTTTTGTTTTGTTTTTAGAATGGACAAAAATTAGAGCTGAAGATAAAAGTTGGGGACAGAGACCCTCAGCATTTGGAAGCACGGTTTTGGATAGCTGAATTAAGAGAAGGCATTAGAACCAATTCCCAGCACAGGGCAGTCAGGAAACCCACCAGCTAGCTAAGGTCTAGATCATGTGTCCTCACCACGATCCGAGCCTTCTTTCTCATTCTCCACCAAGGTAATGGCTGTGTTGAGTCTTGCTTGAAGGAGAGGTCAGTCTCTTAGAGAGGACAACCCCTTTGCCAGCAGGTTTTCCTCTCAGCATGGACCAGCAGCCTTTTCTTCTTCTGCTTTGTCTCTCCCCATAGAAGTCTAAGCAGCTTGGTAGCTGCTTGATACACCATGGGCTACTTATCAAGATAGCCCTTTGCTACCACAGCAGAAAGTAGTGGTGACATTTGACAAAGCAAGTGAGATCTCTTTGTGGCTGGATGTCTGTCCAGTGCCAAGGTTCTTAAGCTTTTTCTAAAGCAAGAGAATTCATCACTTTTTGGCCTCCTGCTTCTTCACAGCAGAGGGGACTGGGGGCACTTTCCTCCCCTTGCCTGGCTTTCCTGTTGAATCATACTCAGCCAATGGAAGAAGCCAAGCACGTATCTTTCATATAGTGGGTGTTGGCAGAGTATCTGCCTGGAAGGAAGGCATGTAAAATGGCCCAAACTTCTATTTGAGAATCTCTGGGGCTGTCCCTTTATTAGTAAGAGTGAGCAGGAAAGGGATTAGTTCCACAAAAACTGAGCTGATCCTCAATTTGGTTGGTCTATACTCTCTAGGGAAGATGGCACCATTCAGGATGGTGTTTAACCTCTTATGTACCTTGTTTACTTAAAATCTCCTGTACCTCAATAAAAGTAGCCAAGCAACATGAGAAGACAGTATGTGTGTGAAAACCCAATGGAAAAAGAGATGGCAGAAGACCCACTAGGGTTACAGATAACAGAATCAATCATCAACTGTACTTTTTTTTTTTTTTTTTTTTTGGTTTTTCGAGACAGAGTTTCTCTGTGTGCCCTGGTTGTCCTGGAACTCACTTTGTAGACCAGGCTGGCCTTGAACTCAGAAATCCGCCTGCCTCTGCCTCCCGAGTGCTGGGATTAAAGGCATGCGCCACCACGCCCGGCTCAACTGTACTTTTAAATCATTAAAATTATTATTTTTTTATTAGCTACTTTTCTTATTGCTGTAACAAAATACCATAGAGAAGAAGATGGGGAAGCTCAAGAAAGGAGGAAGGATTCCTTTTGCCTTGTTGTTTGAGAGGATGCAGAATGTCAGGTAGTCCTAGTTTGAGGTGGCCAGCCATATTGCATCTGCAGACACAGGGAGTGATGCACGCTGGCACTCCACTCACTCCTCTTCTTTGTGGTTCAGTCTAACATTCCAGCCCATAGGTCAGTGCTGTGGACATCCAGGATGCATCTTCCTTCCTCAGCCAATCCTTCCTGAAGAGCTCTGCATGGATACATCTAGAGATGTGTCTACTAGGTATTCCTAAGTCCATTCAGGTTAGCCATGAAGATCAACCATTCTAGAGATAACTGGAAACAAAGAACTGAATGAGATGATTTAACTGGAAAAACATAGCTAATGTTAAAAATTCAGTGAATTGTTTTATGGTACATTTAACATGTTTGAAGAGAAAAGTCATGAGCTTTTCCTTTCTCCTACCCAGTACATTTTTAAAAATAATTTTTAATTATGAAAAATTATATACAAAAATGTAAGAGTGGTAGAGTAGACCTCAGTGTTCCCATGGTCTAGCTTAAATGATTTCTAAGTGTGATTAAACTTATTCTGCCTGCACATGCCACCTTTTTTCACACTGCATACTGATGACATCATACTGTTACCCTGCACACTGATGACATCACATTGTTACTCTACACACTGATGACATCACACTGTTACCTCGCACACTGATGACATCACGCTGTTACCCTGCACACTGATGACAACACATTGTTACCCTGCACACTGATGACATCACACTGTTACCCCGCACACTGATGACATCACACTGTTACCCTGTACACTGATGACAACACACTGTTACCCTGCACACTGATGACAACACATTGTTACCCTGCACACTGATGACATCACACTGTTACCCTGCACACTGATGGCATCATCACACGTCCCATTATTTCACCACCAAGTAATTCGCTGCCTACACTTCCAGAGCAGTCATCACAGTATTTAGCTGATTTTCAGCATTAACCGTATTATTATGGTCATGTGACTACTGAACCTCGCTCCGTTCATTGATTTCTTGTGTAACTTTGGCTGATCATTATTTTTTTTTAGTTGATAATTATATTTTGATTGTATCGTTATCTGCCTGCCATAATTTATTCCTTATGCTCTGACCAAATTCTTACGTTGATATCAGGATGGCAATAAACCTCAGGTGCTTAGATCGTACCCTTGTGCCCCAGGAATCATCTCTAGTAGTTATAGGAGATCCTGCCCCAGCTGCTCAGTGTTTCTTCTTTCCTGGGCTTGCAACATGGCTGTTGTCTTGGATCTTCCTTATGTATCCTCCTGCACTGAATGCCAAGTCTGGGATCCTTCGTTTTCCTTAGTATGCTTGCTTAACTCAGAAGAGGCTGTCACCTTCGCTCACCCTCGGAGGGAAGGTCAGTTATTTAGATTTTGAGCTCTCAAAGTGTCTTGGTCTACCTTACTCTTAATAGGAAGCCTATGAATTTTGGTTTAGCCTCCTAGGTGGTGAGTGGTTTCTGTGAGGCCTTTACAGATTTTTCCCCATTGTCTAACACCTCCCACGGTTAGTGGGAAGGTATATGCTATTGTGATCACTGATAACCTTCTGGAGTATCCAGGACTTAGTTATCTTACTTTTCTGGAGTTTCATGATGATATACTATGGTATATTTATATCCACCATGCAAAGCGCATGCAAAGCTGTGCCCTCCAGTCTGGAAATTACCCTGCAATTGCAATCTCTTCCTTCCCTCCATCTTCCACAGTCCACCCCTCAGGATTAGACTCCTCCTGGCTTTCCAAGCCCTCAAAATCAGAGCAAGGCATTGCTTTTCTAATGGCTTAAACAGTTTATAGTCTTGTAAAATGCTGGCCTCAATTTTAGAGAGAGAAAGAAAGGCCTTATGAATCAATAAAATGGTTTTGCATGGACAGTGAATGAGCAGTTATGAAGTAGAACTTGAGTGTAAATTTATTTTGTTCGTAGATGGAGGTAAATGAAACAGACTTCAGGGCACAATGAAATGGCATAGTAGGTGAAGGTACTTACCTGTAAGCGTGCACACAGGGGTTCAGTCCCTGGAACTTACTGTGGAAGAGGATTAAAGAACAATTCCCAATAGTTATCTCTCTACACACACATACACACACACACACACACACACACACACACACACACACACACTCACTCTCTGGCATGTGCACACCCGCACTTGCACATACAACAGTAATAAATAAAAATTATAGAACTGGACTTCAATATTACATAAACTTGGTTTTGATTCTTGCTTTGCTGTTACTGGTTTTTAAGAGGAAGCCTTATATCCTCTAACTTCAGGTCTCAGTTTCTCTAACTCTAAAATGGATACAATAATAGTAGTCATCAGATACTAATTTAAATATGGTAGCTTATGTGAAAGTCCTTTAGCCTTGAAGCTGGCCTGGCTGAAGAGTAATGGCAAGTGGAAACTGCTTAGGAGAGATGGAGTGTCACATGACTCTTGATGTCTTTCTCTGGTTCTGCCTCTTCCTGGCTGTTAACACCTCTCTCTCTCTCTCTCTCTCTCTCTCTCTCTCTCTCTCTCTCTCTCTCACTCTCTGTAAAGATTGTGCACAGAAGAACCCTGTGAGCAGGTAGTCCTTCTGTAAGTGTTTGGCTAGGTATTATTAAGATGAGGAAATACTGGGCTGGGGAGATGGCTCAGCAGTTAGGAGCACTGGCAGCAATTCCAGAGGTCCTGAGTTCATATTCCTAGGACCTACACAGTGGCTCTGAACCATCTGCAACGAGGTCTGATTCCGTCTTCTGATAGGCATAAAGACAGAGCACTCATATACATAATACACATGAATAAATGAATCTAAATATAACAGACAAGGAAAGACTGTGGCGAATCGGCAACTGGACCTCTTATTCTCAGCATCTGCTCCTTGTGGTACTTCCCTGGGATGGGGTTTTCATGACAGTTTTCATCTAATTACATATAGTGCCAATTTCCTTGTGTGAAGTTTGAAGGTGACCTTGGAAGAATGAAGAATTAAAATTGGCTGTCTTGTTTAGAACACTATATAAAGAAAATGTAATTGCTTCATTCCAGATTCCAAGACTTCCTCTTCTCCACAGGATGGATGGTGTAGAAATTCAGTTATTGGGAATTTCAGGTTTATTTTCTTATAACAATATGGAACTCATTGTTTGTTTTGTTTGTTTTGTTTTGGTTTTTTAAGACAGGGTTTTTCTGTGTAGCCCTGCCTGTCCTGGAACTCACTCTGTAGAGAAGGCTGGCCTCGAACTCAGAAATCCACCTGCCTCTGCCTCGAACTCAGAAATCCACCTGCCTCTGCCTCCCAAGTGCTGGCATTAAAGGTGTGCGCCACCACCACCCGGTTTTTCTTTTGTTTTTTGTTTTGTTTTTGTATTTTTTTTTTTTTACATTGGTGAGCAATATAGTAATGAAGACTCACATACTTTTGGAACTGAAAAGTAGCTTAGGGAATATGTGATTAAAAATTTTAATTTTATTGATGAAGGAATTAAGCTACAGAAAGGCTGATATTTGTCCAAGAAACAGCTGTGTACTAGTGAAGCCAAAGAAACTAGCTGTGTCCCTTAAATTCCAGCTCAGTATATATACTTATACATAGCCAGTGATAAACCATAGTAGAGAAGGTAGAATCCAAGTGGTTTTCAAAACAAGTTATTTAAATTATTCAAGAAAATGAAAAAAAATCAGCAGTGAATTGGGATTTGGCAAGCATTTTTGAGTTTCTAAATTAACACCCTAATTTTCATATGCTACAGGGCTATTAATTATGTATTTCTTTTAAATTATTTAACTCAAAATGAATCTAAAGCATCAATTTTTCCTGTTTTGAGGATTTTGTTGATCACAGCTGTTAACTTGAGGATCATGGTCACAGATACTCAATAACTTGCATAGATAATTGAACTCTTTGGGCAGGTAACATCTTCGTTGGGATGCACCCACTTCTCAACATTTGCTGTTACAAATCATAGTGACTATGAATGCACAGGGTTTCATAAAGTTCTGTGAAATTCAAGGAAGGCACACACCAGCAAAATCCATGTAACATCCCTCTGATTGGCAATAGAAGACCCCAGCTCCCTACACATAAAACTTTTTTTTTTTTAAATTTGGAACTAATGGGTGTGAGAAATAGTCTTGTTTTAAAAACTTACCATCCAAGAAAGTAATTCATGCTTTCTCAATATTTCCCTTTTTCCTTCTGTGCTGAATCAAGATACAGCTTTGGAATTTTTTTAAGCTTTGACATCCTGCACTGGTCCAGTAACAGCATGATCCTGGCAGTGGCAGAATTGGGGCAGTGCCCAAAGATCAGAAAATCCCGCAATGAGTGGCGTGCTTTAACTCATAGGCCCAAGGGCCCCAGCATCTTTATCTGCAGATGTGCGATGGGGCTTCAACCTTTAGCTCTGGACCCTCCCTTTCTCCATCTTAACTTGTTTCTGAGGTGTTTGCATTTCTGTTTTCTGTAAGCTCATTCTGCTGCTACCAGAGCAAAGAAGTCCAGCTGTGAAGGTGGGATACACAGTGCCTTCTAAACAGTTCCTTTTATGGCCATTCTCCTATTCTCCTCACTCTGTAGAGGAAACTTTACCCAGGTACACCTGTGTATCTTGTTCCCTGTGCATGAGAGACAGCTCTGTCTGTGCCTTAGTTTTTCATTCCATATTGGTTTTCATCAAGACATATAGCTGATCCATTTTTTTTTTTACAAATGTCTAGGTGTTCCATTCTAGAAATGGGTGTCTCATTTTTATTCCATTTTCTTACAGATATTCCTCTCTTCTTCTGGTAGGCAGCATCCTTCCCATCCTTATAGGCGCCACTCACTTAAATGTGTGTTGCCTAGAGGGCTGCTTTTTCTAACCTAGGGAAGGTAAGCCAATGAAAGTGTAGAAATACATCTGTCACTACCTGCACCTCCCTATGCCCTCTTGGCTTATGAGAGATGGTTTTCGTGTTTGCCAATGTCAGAGCTACAGTGGTGGCTCCAGGAAGCAGCAGAGCATGGACAAGCAAGTAGGTACTGTCAGTGGTGAATCTGTAGATTGGACATAATAAAGCAGAAAATCAAGATGCTTCACTGTCAGAATTTTCAAGTTCAGTGCTGCTGTTCACTTTCTTTTCAAGTCAGGTTAGCGCAGGACTTCATTCCTGCAGCTCTGAGTGCCTTCCTGGACAGGAGGTAGGTCCCAGAGCTTCTAAAGCCCATCTTAGGAAGAATGCACAAACTCTCGGAGGACACTGAAATGTCAGGTTTAGCCTGCCTTCAAGCAGCCAGGCTAAACTTTAGAAAAGATAAGTAGTCTTCAAACTTTTTATAGAGGAGGGACTTGTTTTTCAAAAGAACTGTCTTTACCATCTCCAGTACATACAAGAGAAAAAGTGGTGTGGGAACTGCAGGTTTTGGCAGTGCTAAGGACCTGGTTGTTTTTCACCAACAATTTCAGCAGCTAGGTGTCTTCATAGACCTCAGGCTATGAGGTTGACCAGATGGCATTTCTTTTCAGCCAAGGCATTATGTCTTTTCTTTGTCTGTAGATAGAGTTTAGGTGCTATGAAGAGTCTGTTTTACACATAATTTCAAACAGAAAACACCTTCTTACTGGGCCTTTTTTTTTTTTTTAGCAGTCTTACTTTGTTAAGTTGAAGAGTCTTTCTGATGGTTGAAGATAAGGTGTATCACTTTAGTTAACTTTTAGCTACTAAAAGAAAAGTTTAAAAGTATTTGAACTGCAGAAACTAGCTTGTAAGGGCAGCAAGCATTTCTACAAATTCCAAAGCCTGTGAGATTGATTGCTTTTAGTGTTTACTATGGCCAAATGATTAACTAGGACCCTGCAAGGAGGCCTCTGAGAGATGATTTATGCTGTGAATGCAGGGAGGATGTTTGCATATAACCATCACAGGATTTTTTTCCTCCTTTAAACCTTGTTTATTTTGGGGACAGTCACTACTTACATCATTTTTCTTTCCTTTTGTATTTTATTGTCTTCCACAGAGGCCCAAGCCTCCTCTTAATATTTACAGAGTTTGGTGGATCTAGGCTTTCTTGGGGGTTCCCCTGCATCTGTGGGAGAGAAGTATGCTTCAGGTCTTCTGAAGTTTTTGTTACCACCAATGAGGGAGCAGATTTTTTTTTTTTTTTTCGAGACAGGGTTTCTCTGTGTAGCCCTGGCTGTCCTGAAACTCACTTTGTAGACCAGGCTGGCCTCGAACTCAGAAATCCGCCTGCCTCTGCCTCCCGAGTGCTGGGATTAAAGGCGTGTGCCACCACGCCCGGCTGAGGGAGCAGATTTTTATGATTAATCAGTTCCCCAAACTAAAGAATACAATTCTCACAAACACTAACACTTTTTCTCTTATTTTTATTATGGATGGAAAAACCCAGGTTTGTCCACATTGAAATAGCATGTTTTATTTAAAAAAATTCTTGACGAGGGCCATGCTTGGTGACACAAAGCTTTAATCCCACCACATAGGAAGCAGAGGTAGATAGATCTCTGAGAGGTCAAGGCTAGTCAGGGCCTCACTTTCTCAAAACCAAAAATAATAGGAGACAACAATAACAATGACTGCTGCTGCTGCTGCTGCTGCCTCGGGAGCACCCACCATGTACCGCTGGGCTTGTAGGTTTCTGAGATACAAAAGTGGACAGGGCAGACCCACTGCCTGCCTTCATTGAAGCCCTGGTCTTATTTTTAAGTCTATAGCTCTAAAAATATCTGCTAAGAAGACTGCTGTTCCACTCTTCCCACAGGACATTGTTTGAGAGAGTGCAAAATTGTCATGTTGGTGGGACTTTAATTCTCTGTGCCTTTGGAGCAGGGTTAATAGAAGAGGAGGATCACATTCCTGTTTTGAGCATAGTGATAAGAGTTCTTAAAACCCACTGTCCCTCATAGGTAGGTACATGAAGGAAGAGGAAGGTCTTTAATATTCATCCTCCTTTAGGCGTAATGCAAACCTAAAGAGAAGGAGGACTCCATGGTGATTTGTTGGTAACATGAAACTAGAGAGTCAACAGCTGCCCAGTGGATATGGATGTGCCTCCCTTGCTGCCCAGAGAGGTGGATTTCCAGAACCTGTCTCTTTTCTTATCTTTATATTACCCAGCAGGAGTTCAAAGGTGGAGCAGCAGACCAGATCTTCAGGATTTCTTCCTTGCTGTTGGGAAGGCATGTTAACACTTAACGACAGTACATAACTTTGTTCACTTGGGTGTCGCGCGCCTACCCCGTCCAGCGGGAATAAGACACTAGACAACCAGGCTTCTTCTCCAGGTGGTTTACTCAGGAACTTGATGCACTTACAGCTTAGCAGAGCATGATGGAAAATGCCAAATGGCCCCACCATGAGCAGCCTATTTATACCCTGTCCTGGCCAATCACCGAGCTGCCTCGTGGCTCCCACCCACACACCAGGTGGTCTCAGGCTGCCCTGTGACTCTTGCTTATACACCAGGTGGTCTGGGGCTGCCCCGTGGCTCTCGCTCGGGCACAAGATCAAACCACAGCTGATTCAATTAAGAGTTGTTTATGCCAGTACAGCTGAGTCGGTCAGTGCCGTCTTTAAGGAGCGGTTGAATGGCTCCCTACATCTCCCCCTTTTTTATTTCATATGAACGAGTGGCAACCAGCTCTCCAAATCATTATGCTTTAGGTCAGATCATTTCTAGGCCAGGCCATCAAGCCCGTCACTGAGTACTCACGCAGCATAGGCCTACTAAGGCCCAGGGTAAGCTGGTATCCCCTGTCGGCATGGCCTCTGTTTTAGGCGACAGCCTGCCTGAGCCTTAACTGTTGAGACCTCAGCAATTGTAGTGGATAGGAGAAGGCACACTCACAAGGCAAACATCACTGCTTAATTGCAGCAAGCCAAACTTGGGGGGACTGGCTAACCTCCATGGCAATAGTGGCATCAGTCTGCATAGTAAGATCTCTTTCTATGAACCTGGGTCATTTCGCAGAGACACCACAGGCAACCGATGGAGACCAGGACCAGGCCTAAGGCTAAAGCTCCTATGCCCACCCAGTTCCCAGATGGGGCACTGCTTGTAGTCTCTGCGCTGACGACTTCTTGATTATATAGTCGCAGGCTCGACCGGCTTAACAATTCTTCGTTCTTCACCTTCTTCACCAGCCGTTCAGGCACCCACACCGGATCTTGTTGGTCCTGTGGGAAAACACAAACAGCACCTTGTGCCCATGTCAGCACGGGATCGGGTCCTCGCCACAGACCCGTTAAGATGTCTTTCCATTTAACTCGTCAGCCGCTGATTGGCCATGTACATCCAAATTCAGAAAATTTCTTTGGGGGTACGGCCTTGGCCTATTCCCCCCTTTTGTTTTTGTAAGCACTGCCTTGGTCCTGTGGAGTCCATGACTGCAAATGATATCCATTTGTTTGCAGAAAGATAAGCTGGTCCATTGTCAGTTTTGAGCTGCTGAGGCTTTCCCCAGGCAGCCCAAGCTTCTAAGCAATGTCCAATGACATTGCGAGCTTCCTCACCAGGCAAAGGGGTACATACCTTAGAGTTCCAAACTCCGAAATGTGAGTTACATCCATCTGCCAGATCTTAAGTGGCAGCAATCCTTTTGGATTTACACCTACATGAGGTGGGTGCAGGTGTATCGCACACTGAGGACAATCCAAGATAATTTGGGAGAGCCGAAATTTCTGTTGTAAAGTTTTTGCATTGACATGGAATGATGGATGGAATGTTCTAGCCTGTTCTATTTTGTAGTAAAAAGATACATTCCATCTTGGACCATTTATCTACCTTATCATTACTTTCACTTAGTGGTCTGGGTAACCAAGTATGGGCTGTAATATGCTGAACATAGAATTTTTTAGACCGTTTCCAAATCAAATTTTGCAATGCCAATAAGATGGTACCCACCGAGCTGCTAATTTTTACTGGTCCCGCTATTTAACTGGAATCAGATATTAGGTTAAAGGCAAAGCTACATTTCTTAAACACCTCGACCACAATCTGTAATTCTACAGTTTGAGGAGAACCAGGCTGAAACTGGCATAATATTGGCTCTCCTGTGCCTATTATATAAGCTCCACATCCTGTTTTGGAACCATCAGTAAAGATATTAGGAGCTCCACGAATAGGCAAAGCGGAGGTAAGTTTAGGAAATACTACAGGATGTTCTTTAAATAGAGATATAGTAATGGATCAATAGTTCCATCAAAGCTGCACTGTAAAATAGCCCAATCGTCTACAGTGCCAGCCAACACCATCACTTGCTGTTTTGAATAGGGAGTGACTATTGTAGCAGGTGAGCAACCAAAATGCTACAGACACTGCTGAACTCCTAAGAGTGCCAGTGCAGCAACAGCCGCGGGATAGTGTTCAATAGATTTTCCAGAAGAAATTTTAGGGTGAATCCACAACAATGGTCCTTCCTGCCATCCATAAGTGGCCATCGTTGCAAAAACGCAGATTGCAACCTCTCCTCTACCTTTTGCAATGCTGTTCTCCCCTCCGATGTTAGTTGCTGAGTGGAATCAAGAGCTGAATCACCTACTAGAATATTGTATAAAGGTTTTAATTCATAATTTGGCATCTTCAGGTAACATTGAACCCAATTAATGTCACCTAATAACCTTTGGAAATCATTTAAAGTCCTCAAATTATCCTTCCTAAACTCTCCGTTTTGTGGCACTATCTCTTTTGTTCCTACTTTGGCACCTAAATAATTGAACTGTGCTTGTGTGAAAGAGGCATAATAAGCCACAGGACTCTATCCTGATACCAAAGAAAGGAGAACAAAAGCTACCCTTCAAAGACACATTAAACAAAACATTCCTTTTCCATGACTGTGGATGGCAATTGCAAAGATTTACTGGTTCCAAAAATCCTAGGGAAAACCATAGCACCCACACTAAAGGGAAGTGGGAGAAAACAAACTGAATCCAGGTGATAGAATGGTAATGATTATCAAATTCACCTGTCATACTTGTACACACCCCTGGCCATTTGTCATTAGTAGCAGCTAACACTTCTATTTGTTTGGGTGTATAGGAGGTAATTATGGCTTCTGGTTGTTTACCAAAAGCTCCTACACTTATTTTCAGAGCCTTTGCTATCAGCTGTGCTATAGATTTTTTCTAACACCTGTTTTTAAAAGCAATATACATTTCCAAATATTTGCTGTTCGCTGGAGTCGTCCAAAGCCAATAATTCTCAGAGAATGACTGACTATGTTTTGGGGAGTTGGTGGATTCATTATGCAGGCATTTATAAAGGCCTAACTGCACTTGGCAGGACAGTAAGAATGAATGCACACTCTGCTTCTTGGATGTAAACCTGGTCCTTGGTGGTAAGGCTCCTTATATGATAAAACTGTGAATTGATGAACATTTTTTTCAGGAGATTGGTCTCAGCACCTGTAGTCATGTTCCATCCACCCACCAGACCTGCTCCCTTCATGCCTAAATATAGGATTGTGTGCTCCACTCCCTTCTGTTCTCAATGACCTGCCATGAGTTTAAACTTCTGTTGTTGCTTGCCTATTGTGGCTGTCGTTTAAAGCTCCCACTCCTTCCATTTCTGTTATGACTCCTTTCACATTCCCTGCATGGCTGCTCCACACTGAGTGTCCAGTGATATTTTAACTGAAGATCGGTTAGATCCCTAGATGACTTTTGTTGTTGTTTTGTTTTAATAGCATAAAAAAGCCTTCTGATACTGTTCTGGCCAGGTTCAGCTTCCTCACCTGCACGCTGGGATCTGGAATATTCTGTGGCACTGTCTCTTCAGCTGTGAGCTCTGTGAAGGCAGGGTCTGTGTCTGCATGTATCTCTTGGACTCTGCTGCTATGTGAATGGTAACACAATTTAGTGTTACACATTATGGCTAACACAATTTAGTGAGGGCTCTATCTGCTTTTTGCAGAAGTCACTGAGTTATGGCTCCTCTCTAAACCTTGCCAAGTATTAGCTTGTTAGCAAGCCAAACTATATCGCCTTTTGTTTAATCCCATAGATTCTTGCATGATAGATTGGGCAGTGTTTGTCAGACTGTTTTGAGAAATGGAAAAATAGATGATCCTTGCCTCTTATGTGTAACACAACTCCAAACACACACACACACACACACACACACACACACCACCCACTTGCAGAGTGTGTGTACTTCAGAAAGTTGTCCTCCCCTCATCTACTCTGAGAAGGTGAGATTAAGTTCCAAAATGACAGACAGTAGGAGAGTCAGAACAATTGTCCAGATTCTCCTACACTGAGTTCTCTCTGCTGTCTTTTGCTTTTCTGTTATCTTGAATAGAGGCCACTTAATACAGCTTGCATTGTGACATCAATTCTTGTACTTACTCTGTGACATTTAGCCAGAGTTTATGGATCCTGTGTTATTTTGAGACCTTTCTTGCCAACTTCATCAAATGCTTTGCTTTAGAAATGCTGACAGTTCTTCAGATTATTTTGTGGTGTCAAAAAAGTTTTATATTCTATAAAATTTGGGTAGTTGATATTATTCACTGTGATTTTCCTTCCTCACAGCTACTTGTAATTTATGCTGTTTTCTTAGTTTGTTTCATAAGTCTAGGAGATTGCATGGATATGTGCACAGTTAACATAAGGCATGCCCTTCCTTTTCCCAATGGCACCACCCACTCCAGGCTTGGTTTCTTCCGGGGTGTTTCATGGAAACTCAGAGACCAAGAGTCTCCTTTGCCTTTTCATTCTTTTGAAGTGAGTGGTGTACTCTTTAGCAGTGATTGTAAGGACTGGAGTCATAGCTCAGAGGTTATAAGCACTGGCTGCTTTTCCAGAGTAGCTGCATTTGGATTCCCAGTACAGGAGCTCACAACCGCCTGTAACTCGAGTTCTAGTGGATCCAATGCCCCCTTCTTGTCTGAGCACTGTATGCACCTGGTAAACAAACATTTGTGTAGGAAAAATGTTCAGACACATAAAAATAAAAAGCAGTGAATCTTGAAAAATAAAGTGATCGTGTTATCTCAATGTAAGGAAGTGGAGACTAAGAAATCAGTCAAGCAACTTGCTTTAGACAGTTTTGAACTTGATCTAAAAACACATTTTTTTTTTTTTAGCACAAGATTTTATAAAAAGATATTAAAAGGAAGGAGCGAACTTCTATGGAGCTATCCTATCCGTGCCACCCATCTGGAGACAGTAGCATCATCTGCCTATTTTCATGCCCTTTCTTCAACATTATGCATGCTTTGTACCTTTTGCCTTCCAAAGAAATTCACCCGACATTGGGAAGATAAGAAGATAATACATTTCTTTAGCTCATTTTAATTGCATTTATGTAATTCTATTCTCATAACTACTTGAAATAATTATTATTATTTTAAAACACATACAAAACCAGGAAAATCCATTTTAATCCCAATAAAGAGGAACAAAAACAAGCAAACTGGCAATCTTAGCAGGTGGGTAATTAAAAGCAAACAAAACCAAGTGACCTGGGAGCCGGCATGCACAGCCTGAGGTCCTGAGAGTGTGTATGCTGCTCTGGAGATTAAATGCCCTTGAACTTTTAGCAGCAGTGGATTAGATTGACCCCAGCAGCTTGTGTCCCCTCTGTAGTCTGAGGTGCTTCCTCTGACATTTTCTTGGTCCATGAGAAAAGAGGGCACAAGGTGCAATGTGACTTTGATGGCCACCTGTAACGATAAGGTCTTAGGTCTATTTAGTATATCACTTCTCTACAGTGTCAGATATTAAACACTAATGTTGTTGCTTTAAGCTATAAGGACTTTGATACCATATTGTGGTCATCTTTCAATCCATAGCACTCGCAATAGAACCTGGTTTCTGATGGGTTCTCAGTGGCTAAAGCAAAAGTTCCTACAAGGTGGGGTGCCCTTAGTTAAGAACCCCCATGTGGACTGCTTAAATTTAAAATAGACTAATAGAATCCAAACAAAAACATGTTTGGTATGTGTTTGATATAAGAAAACTATCATTGCTGGCCATTGTGGGTCATGCCTTTAGACCCAGCACTTAGAAGGCTGGGTCTCTGTGAGTTTGAACATAGCATGTTCTAAGACAGCAGGACTATATTGAAAGACCCGGTCTCAGCAAACAAAAGAAGAAAAGAAAACCTCATCATTTTGGAAACAAACTGGAGGAGAAAATTAAATTGACCTAATTTTATTCCAAGTACATTTGCACAGAATAAAGTAAACAGTACAATTTGTCATGAAAGGGGGAATAAGCAAAAAGAATCCAAGGCAGGGTGAGATCATAGCCAGAAAGCCAAGTTATTTCTCAAAACGATTATTTCTCGTATGACCTTCTCTTCAAGCTAACTGATGAGACAATCACTTGCTTCCTCTAGAACAGCAGCACTGGGCTTTCTAGGGCTTATTTATAACCTCCTGTGAAGAGCAGGCAGTGAAGAAGAAAGCTTAATTATGCATTTTCCACCCAGTGCTTCCATGTGGCCAGGAAGAAATATGATTCCTCTTGTATCGTAGTATCTTTTCCATCTGAGCAAACATACCTGGCTTAAGCCCCACACCGGAAGTCAATTTGGTAGTTTCTTGTGTAGGGTGAAACCCACAGCCTCTTGCAGAGTTGGTTAGTAGCCATCAGTGGGATCTCTGTTAGTTCATTTTCCATTAGGGAGATGAATTTCGTTTCCAAAGCTGTGATCTAGGAGAGTTGCCAAGCAGCTACAGTTAAAAGAAAAAATACACAAAACCCAGCAAACATGGCAATTCTTTCATGTGGCTTTCTCTTCCTTTGTGCTCATTAAGCTAGCTGCTGGCTGGCCAGTTCTGAAATACGGTCCCTGAGTTTCTATGCCCTGGGCTGTTTCTGAGCCCTTGGAACCTCAGTCAAAGCTTGATTTCAAGTAGTTGGCCACTCAGTACTCAAAGGGTGGCCATCCAAGATGGAATTGAGAAACTCTAGAAGTTTATCAAAGGGTTTTTCAGCTCTACTTTTGTGAGATTTAGAGAACATTTGCAAAGGTTCTGTGCCCCCCACAGAAAAGAACATCACAAAGTCTTGTGTTTCAGAGCATCCTCTGGCTCTTTGACAGGATCTGTAGTGTGCCTTAGAACTCTTAATGTGGTTTCTTCAGCTCTCTGCCTGCACTAATATGAGCAAGCAGAGAGTAGAATTGGGCACCTCGTTGCTTTGCTCTGTGTCTTACAGTGAGCCCAAGTCCTCCTGACTAGCACAAACGATGTGCCCAACCAGACAATGAAAGTCATTTTTCTTTTATAATGTCTTGAGAGCTTGAATTTGAATTGAGCCCCCAAAGACACATTTGTTGTTTTGTTTTGTTTTTTCTTTATTACAGGAATGAGACACTGTCCCAAGGTAGCTTTGGTAGTCTACAAAATGACCTTTGTATCGTGGAGACCTTTCAGATGATTGAATTGAATCGACCGATTCTAAATGTTATACCACTAGTGAAAAATGTCCAAGGATCACTTAAGGAACCTGGAAATCATAGAGTTTAATCTCAGTCTGCTCATCCTACTTCCATTGTGGCAACTCTGCCATGGCATCGAGGTGCTTTCCTTGTGGAACGTTCTAGTGGAAGAGTACCTGCCAGGGTCAACAAAGCATTGCCCATCTCTTTCCTAGTGCATTTCCCCCTCTGTTGCTGCTGCCCAAGGTGGGCGGGGGGGGGGGTGTCACATGCTCCCACGCCTGACCTTTGAGTCCCAGCTGCTTCTCATGGCCTTTGCAGCCTCTCTTTCTGCTTCAGTTTCCTCTGGATAAGTTTTCATTTCAAGTGTGTTGACTGAAAGGAGTGACGCCAAGCTTCATGCTGAAGAAACAGTTCATAAGTTGAATTCCCAGGACTATGTCAGAATCAACAGGTGAAAAATCTCCTTTTCACCTTGAAATCATAGCACATTCTAAGTTTAGGCTTGTGTTATAAACTCAAGGCAAATGGCCTTTTCCCTATTTCATTTCCTAGTACAAAAGTACGTTTGACTTACCTTATTGACACGTGTGTGGTCTCCTTTCCCAGAGTAAGCACCTATTGAAAACTCTTGTCTATTTAACTGTGCCACTCTGGTTTAGACAAAGGGGGTCCTGCTTCTACAGAATTAAAATTGAGACCATTGGTGTGGTCTTGATGATGAAGAGTTGTCCCTAAGACAGGTTAGAGCCATTTGGTATTAACTGGGAGAATTTGTTTAACTGTAACCATTAATGAGACAGCAGCTGAAGCCCTGGCTTTGAGGGTAGCCCTGCTCAATTACATGTCAGCAGAGCAGTGATGTACAGAATGCTAGTGTGTTGGGACAAAGCAGACTGGAATGTGGACAGTCACAGTTTCTCTGTCCTTACACTTCCTGCAGAAAGTATGAAATGGCTTATCAGGCCCTTCAGTGAGAGCTGTCGAGTTCAAATTCAAACCCCTTCCTCCCATGCTATGCTTGAGGGGAGAATGATATATGTACAGATGGTGGGTGGGGTTAAAGGAGATAAAGAGAGGGGCATGCCCAGTAAAGGACATCTGGACCAGTGTGATGGCATGGGTGTGGATGGAGGAGAGAGTGTCTGTGGAGCCGGATGTAACCTCTCTGCATTGCACAGGACTCGAGAACATAAGCTAGGGCTCCTGGTCACCTGAGACTCTCAGCTGGATCGCTTCTGCATAGTCACAGGAAGTGGTGGGAAAGAGAGAAATTCTTGTTTGAGCTGAACTTGACTTTGTCACTCTGTTCTGGAGCGTGAGGGTCAGAACTTGTCTGTATCAGTGACGAACAGTCTGAAAGCTGGGTAAGATTTACCTTTAAAAATAAGTGGGAACTAGTTTCATAATTATTCATAGGGCATTATTGCTCAGATTCATAATTATTGATGATTTCCGCTCCTGGGAGAGAAAGAGTGTGTGTATTGTGAATAATCTTCACTTTATCTTGTCTATCTCCTGGCTCAGAGTAGGAACCTGTTGGTATTTATCAGTGTGACCTTACCACTTACCAGTTGTGCTTTGGGCTTTTATAGTTCTTATTTTGCCCCTGAGTTGTTAATAGGAAAGAATGCAAGTATAGAGAAAAAATCTACATAATATCCCCATCTGGACTGAATATAGAAGAATACTGTGTTTTAAATGCTTCTCAGCATACAGCAGTTCCTGGGGGCAAAAGCCAGAGGACTACAGGTCACATGTGTCACCAACGATCTGCAGATGTTTGGCCTCTAGGGTGTCTAAAACAATCATCTATTGCCTGTGTGTCAGATATGTAGATGTTGTGGGAAAGTCTGACTGTCTGTCTTCTTCCCCTGAGCACTTGGAAGCCTTGGGACATTGATTCTGTTTTCTGTGATGACTGATGTTCTCTCGTGGGCTCTCAAATTTGCTCGTTAGATGGGCTTGCTGTTCCATACAGCTGTTTCCAGAGGTACTGGCTGCTTTCTTTCTGTATGTGTTTGGGGTTACTATGTCTAGCTAGGTACTAGGTCAGAGGTAGACAAATTGATGGATCTTGTTATCGTTCATGTTATCTATTGCCACACCATGTATATTGTAATGTAAAATGTGGAATGCACTTCCTTTGATGTGAATATTTTTTTATTATTTCTGAGACATTTTGATACTTTCACATGTACATAGAATAGCTGTCAGTATATTTGCCCCATTAGCCTCCGCAGTCTCTATCCCCTCTGCATTTCTCCTTCTTCCCACCTACATACCGTTAGAGAAAATGATGACTCTTCCTGTAGTAACCAGTAATAGTCATTAGCTACTCAGGAAGGGACATGCCTCGTGGGCACCTCCTTTGACTGGGATGGAAAGTTGGACAGGTAGACATGGCTACTATGTGCTCATGGTGATGCCATATCTGGATGGCAGTGTTTCACAGCACTCTTCCCTATCATCCAGCTTTTGGGACATTTCAATGCTTCTTTTTTATGGAGATGTTAAGCATGAGTCATATGAAAGTCTTAAAAAGCCGTCTTAAGAGAAAGGGAAAGAAACAGGATTGTTTTAACTAGAAGTACTTTTTCTTTTGAGGAGCATTTGTCTTTCCAGGCATCTTATCCACCATCTGTGTTACCACAGTGCCCTGAAATCCATGTCTGACCTTTGCTGGCTTTCCCTACATATATAGAATGTGGATGCCTGGCTAAGACTTTCGTCTGACCACTACCCGCCACCTATAGCCACCTATAAAATGTGTGACCTACACTCTTGAGAGCAGCTCTGTGCCTTGATTTTGATCTAACCAATAATATGGCGAACCTTATAGCAACTACCTTGTAAGATTGCCTTGATGATAAAAATGGGATAATTTAAATATCAGATACTCAAAATTTTAAAACCAGCTATTATTACTTTGTAAACAGTTTAACCTATCATCTCATTTTAGAGCAAATTAAATTCTATTCCACAGTACCAGGAGTAAAACTCAGAACCTGACACATGCTTAAGAAAGAATCTCATTGAGTCGTTACTGGAGTTTGAAGCATCAGGCCTGGGTAACCACTCACAGCCTGGGTTCAGCTTAGAATGTCTTGGCTTCTGTCAGGATGGTTATAAGGCTACAACTTCAGCTCCAATCCTGTTTTTAATTTGGCTAAAATTCAGTATTAGGAGTATGTTTGGTATGTCTGTATTACCTGCCTGAAAGACCTGAGGTTTGGGACTTGAGGGTGGTCCTGAGGTGAATTATCTTCTGGGATAACAGATCTATTAATAGCACAGAGTGACAGCATAGCAGGGGCTCTTGGGACAGCTTAGGCCCCTGAGGCAGAGTTGGGGGGGTCCCTTCTTAAAGGTTTCTGAGCAAGGGGGAGGTTCTATGCTGCTTTGCTGATGATTAGTCCATACTGTGACTGCTGATTACATTCACGCCTTTTCGGACTCCTAAAGACCAAAGAAAATGTGTGTGTGTGTGTGTGTGTGTGTGTGTGTGTGTGTGTGTGTTGCAGTTTAGGGAAGTAATATGTGACCTTGAAGATGGGGCAGTGGATAGGATCTGAGTATAGCGAGAGACTGCAGTGGACTCACCCTCTAGTATGGACTCTAGCACTGTGAGTGACAGGCTGCAGCATTCTGCCCAGCAGCTGCCTTCACAGCCAGCCCTAGAGCTTAAAGGTTGCATCTTGGATCTTCAGCCCTTGGTAAAATGACAAAGTCCTCTCTGCAGAGTGCAAGTGTCGCTTTGGTGACTGAGCCCCGTGGCAAAAGGCTTCCTTCAAGGAGTGCTTCATTAAGAAATGAGTTTGAGCCAGGCGGTGGTGGTGTACCCTTTAATCCCAGCACTCAGGAGGCAGAGGCAGGCAGATTTCTGAGTTCGAGGCCAGCCTGGTCTACAGAGTGAGTTCCAGGACAGCCAGGGCTACACAGAGAAACCCTGTCTGGAAAAACCAAAACAAAACAAAACAAAAAAAAGAGTTTGATAAAGATGAATGTAATTGTCCATTTTTCAATTCCTAATTCCACAAATTCTTGAAGCCTTTGTAACCAGTTGTAGAGCTTTGGCCAAAAGACACACAAAGTACTTACTGATTGACACAGGAATGTATTTTGTTTTGATATATGACATGTTTTATAATATGAATGTTCTGTTTCTCTTTTTCTTTTCTTTTTTTTTTTTTTTTGGTGGGGTGTTGAATTTAACCAGTTTGGAAGATAGAAAAGCAAGTATACTCCCGTGGACTAAAAAGATTCCATATGTAAATGTGTTTTGATCACTGTACATGAGATGGAGCATTAAGGTTGGGAAGATGCTCTTGACAGAGATTTATGAACTTGTCCCTTTATCTTCCTGTTTATTTTTCCAGAAAAATAAATGATTCTAAGTGAGAAAAAATAAAACTGATGTCATGAGAACTATGTCTCTGGTTTGAATTCCCCTTTCTTACACAAAGGATCCCATATTGCTCAGCAACCCCTGTCCTTGTGAGGAACTAGAAAGTGGCTCACTGTGGTAAATGAAGATGGAGTGCGGTGTGCCACATTTCAAGAAAGCATCCTCTTAAACGATTGCAAAAACACAAATCTATCTCAGCTCTTGGCTTTTCCATGTGGACGATCTTGTAAATTGTGTCTGGCCGCCGTTGTTACTGCTGTTAAATTCATTCCATCCCTGATGCTGCTGGTTAGGTGGGTGTTTTCCTTTTATCTGGTTGCTGAAGAAACTCAAGTTATTTCTCCTGAGGCGAGAACTGTTTTCTGAGGCTGGTTCATCCTGAAGTGCCCAGCAGTCTTCCCTGAAGAGAGAGGCTGTTGATAGTTTCAGTGCCCTGTTGTGCCAGAGCAAGCTGGCCTGAACCAAGTACAGCTGTAGCATTTGATCACCAAGGAAGGGACCTTCAGACTTTAATTGCTAACTTTTAGGATATAGTTTGTGCAATGGCTCTTTCCCTGTCTCCGGCCTGCTATAGGTCTGCTCATCCTGCCTAAGAGGCTGTCTTGTCAACTGTGATTAAACAAGAAGCAACAGGCAAAGGACAGACAGTTGTCACCACCTCTGCATGGCTCCAGGAAAACAAATGCAAGTCAGCGATGACAGGGAAGACTTTGAAGACGCTGTTCTTTTAATGGAGGCTGTTGGAACAGTGCCTTAGCATTAGAGAAAGTGGTGTGCTCTCCGTCTTCTCATGCCAAGTTTATGTCCCTTTTTCTCATTTACCTTATACACGCAGGGACCAGAGACATGGGTTTTCCCCCTGCATTAGAACAGTCTAATTTATCATAATTTTTTTAAACTGCTTTAATTAAGCTTTAGGGTCAAAGATTTCAGATATTCCTGGGACCAGTTAATTGAGTTAGCTAATTATTGTAAAAGTAGGTAGGATTTATAATGGTTTTATTATCTGAGGTCATGACTTAGGAATTGGTTTCTTCCTAATATGTAGGTACTTATTAAGAGTTGTTTGGCCTAATCCTTTACCTTGCCACACAAAGAGAAAAATTTACATTACTAAATGAAAGTTAGGTTTTCAGTCTGACCCACAAATCTTTATAATCTGTAATGGGATGATAAGATTATAAGATTCTATAATTATAACACAGCTATAATATTTTCTCTCCATGGAAAATTTAATCCCAAGTCATAATACTGAATGCAGCTTCCCACACAGCTCAAGTATGAACAAAAAGAATAACTTAGCTCATCCCTTTGTGAACGGTCAGGGGAAGTTTTCTTCGTTCCCGCCAATTGGAGTCGTGTAAGGTGTTCTGATTTGCTCTCCTCTTTCACGTGGTGATAAGAGGACACGAGTCTCATCTGACAGAGGTGGCATCAGGAGTCAGCTTGCACTGACCTCTTGCATCACCAGCTCTCTGGAAGGGTTAAGAGTACACTGGTCACTTGGCTACAACAGAAACTGGGTTTTAGCAGCTGGAACAAAAGGAGGTTCCTACACTGGGCTAGAGTGCAATAAAGACAGATCAAATGAGAGACTCCAAGGGCAGCCCTGAGTCAGATGACCCATGACCAGACATTAAGCAGCACCTCGCTTATTGTTAGACAGAGGTGACACCAAGAACAGAACAAGAGACAGATAACGAAAAAGTGGAGAAGTCTACATCTTTGTCCTGTTATAGATTCTACACAGAAAGATTTCAGCTTTTCCACTTTGTATAGTTTAGCTTGTCACACAGATGGCTTTTAGTATGTTGAGACACGATTCTTCTTAATTTATTCAGACTTTTATTATAAGACATGTTTATTGTAGAAATAACAGCAGAAATTTTAAAAAGAGGAAAAAACTCTCGTTGTAAATTAATTCCTTCCCACATTTGAGGGTTATTCTAAATATACATTTTGTATCCTTTCATATTGTGTGTCATTTAGCATCTTAATGTAGCTATTTTAATTGTTTTTAAAATTATTTATTGCATACTTATTTGTATTTAAGTGTGTGTGTGTATTTAGGTGCTTAGGCATG
This sequence comes from Mus minutoides, assembly GCA_902729485.2. NCBI lineage: Eukaryota > Metazoa > Chordata > Mammalia > Rodentia > Muridae > Mus > Mus minutoides. The sequence goes on along the minus strand of LR753352.1, from coordinate 948,642 downwards.
TGGAGGCTGAAGCTGGCTTCAGTCCTTCTTCGAATATTTAGTCAGGGTCTCTTGAGGAACCTGAAAATCCCTGTGGGCCAGGCAGCTTACTCCCGAAAATCTGTGGTTCCAGTAGCCCTTGATCTTTACAAGTCTGTTCTTCCTGTCTGTCACTTCACGGAGACTTGGCTTCTATGTGGTTGCCAGGCAATCCAAACTCTGGTCTTCACATCTGTGCAGCAGCAGCAAGTGCTTTGTGTCCTGAACTATATTCACACCAAAGATATAAATAGTCTCTATCCTTGTTTTTAACTAAGGCATTCTCAATTCAATGTAACTATATTTAAACACTGACCACACCCTTACTGTATTCTTCCTTTGAGAATCTTTATAATGCTTTCTCCCTTATCTTTTTTATTTCTTTCCATGTAGGGTTTTTTGAAATGTAGCATTGCCTTTCTGCCTTCAGCCATGTAAAACCAGTCATAGTTCCTTCTTAAAACTCAAGTTTTCTTCAAATCGATTCTTGAAACTTTCCCAGAGATCAGACAGACCCTGCTTAGGATTCAGCCATCTATTCATTCATTCAGGTCCAAGTCTACTGTGGGAATGTAATCATTTAAAAAAGTCATGTTTCCTGCCCTTCTAGCCTCTAGTCTTTTAAGTCAGAATACAAATTAAAAAGACAAATTCTAGGGCAATTCTCATGATGCCCTAAAAATTCATGAGCATTAATCATGTTGAAATCCTTGCCCTGCTCCCCTCCCCCCTTCTCATTAACATCCAGGCAACAGTTAGTTTTCTGAGCTAAAAGTCTGATGAAGATGGAGGGTAGGGTTTTTTTTGTCTATTTTTCTGACAATGTAATAGTTTATAGCTTTCATCATTGACCCTAGTGTACAGTAAACAACATTTCTCTTTAAGGACTATACCATCGTAGACTGCTACTTGTCTCATTTAAGGAAATGCCTCTGACAATCCTACACATGCCATTCATCAGTGGCTAACTTTTACTGGGCTTGTGTGTTTATGTTGACCTGAAAGACTCAAGCATCTTGCTGGTGAAGATGATTTAGTAGAGAACACATCAAATTGGTAGGTTAGAAACATCTAAGTCCAAATTTATTTTTTATTGGTACCTGGTTTTATTTTTACTACCTAAGACTTCTGTTTATTCATCTGTAAAATATGGTCTGGATAACAGTTAAAGCTCTCAATATCAGGTAATTACTGTGTAACAGACCACACCAAATACGAGTGCACAGATACAATAAACATTTGTGATTTTCTAGGAGGCGTCTATAGGCCATCTGAGTCCTTTCACTGATGTGAGTCAGGCCTTCCTGGTTGTGATTGGACCTGCTTTGGCTTCTGCAGTCAGCTAATGGAGTGTCTAGGGCTTGTGGCTGTGCAAGGCCTCTTGGATTCTTGGCTAGCAAATGGCTTGCTACTGATGGGACAAGATAACATTATGCATTTCTTACTGTTCAGCAGGGTCACTTGGAGTCATTCACATGGGCCCTTCCACACATTTCAAAGAGTAAGCATATATATATATATATATATATATATATATATATATATATATATATATAAAAGGCCTCTCAGCGTTTGTAAAGTACTACCACATCCTGCTGGCTGAAACAAATCTCAAGGCTAGATCAGATTCAAAAGATGCAGAAATCGACTCCAGAATCTAATAACAAGATGTGGAGACCCGGAAAGGTGTGGAATCAGAGCCATTTTGCAAGCAATTTACTGTAGGCTCTTTTGGTCCTTACATTTTTCTTAAACCTATGATCTGATTGGATTTTTGAATAATCTACTGGTGAATTTGTCATAGAAAGGAAAACAAAGGAGAAAAATAACCTTGACTGCATTGAAGACACTTTATATAGTATAAATCTGTATTCATTTCCCAAAGAAACATAAGATAAAAAGAGACATCTAGAAAGAGTTAGAAATATGATTAAATAAATAAGCCTCATCTGTTTAAAACATTGAAAACATTTCAGAGCAATCTCTTTCTGTGGACTTGGAGACTTGTAACAGCTACAGGGTACAGAGAAGTAAGCATGGGCTGAAAATGCTAAGCCTCATAGAATGGGTTGTCAGTGGGGAGATCAATGCTAATCAGATGAATATGTCTTTATAAATCTCTGCTACTTATATACATAAAGGAGGTAAATGTTATTTTTATTAAGATGAGAAAGAAACAGTTTACTATTGAATAATTCGTCTTAAAATTTTTTAGTTTAGCAGGGCATTTAGGTACATGTCTCGAATCCTGAAAATCTTGTGTCAGAGGCAGGAGGATCACCCCAAGTTTGAGGCTACCTTAAGGTACACAGTGTGCTCTTAGTCAGCCCAGGCTATGTAGTGAGAACTAGCCTTAAAAGAAAAATAAAATCAACTAACCCAAAACTAAACAAACATGTGAAAAATCTTTTATTTTGCTTCACGGAAGAGCTTTATCTTGGATATGAACTCTCCACTAATTAAACTATTCTCAAAAGAATGTTTTATTGTTTCAAGAGCTTCTACATATTTTAGGCAAATATTCCTTTGCATAAATCAAACAGGATTATTTTTCTACTACCAGAAAAGTCTTCTAGCTGTATTCAAAATGTTTTCCCCCTTGTTTTAGCTTCTGGCCTTCTTTGCAGTTCAGTGTGTTACCTGAGGTCCATCCACTGGGTGTGACTGGGAAAATGTGTGCCACTTCCTTCCTATTCCAGAATATTAACATAGCACATTATTTTTCATTCTCCTCCTCTTCCTCCTCACCCAGTGGGCTGGCCACATCTAACATGACTTTGGAGGTCATGGGTTGACCCTGAAAGTGGCATCGTGTTTTTGCTTTCCTAAGTGACTGCCTGTAGTAGACAGACCTTCTGTCTATCTATGGAATATCTGCCTTGGATATTAACTAAATGAGACATATCCCTTACACAGGGAATCTGTTTGTTTCAGGAGTAGAGTCTGTCCTACCTAATTTACCAAACTTGAAAAAAATCAAGACAGGAAAGCATAATTACTCTGGTAGGTTGTTGTCTCTGTCCACCACCGTACAAAGCTGGCTATCTCTCATGTGAATGGCTAAGCTCATTGCTGATATTTCTGCTTCAGGGAGCTCAGAATTTGTTCAGAAAAGCAAGCTTGTATACAGATGACTATTATACAGTGTACAAGGTAAATGAATATATCACAGAGAACTCATTATTCAGGAACTCAAATAAGAGAAAAAATTTTTTTCAATGGCAGTTCAGAGGTTTCTAGGCAATTTAGATGTGAAGTAGCTCTCTGTAGATGGATTAATAGCATGGACAAGTGATTGGTATTGAAAGTTGTTATTATAGATATCCTTAATTGGCAGTTACTGTGTACGAGGCTCAGTATCTATCCTCAGTATCTATCCTTAAATGTAGACTTACTTTAAAAAGTCCACACGGTATTTTTCAAGATAGAGAAACAGAGGCATACATGGTAAGCAAGTCATGTAGGTTCCCATAATTAGGAAGTGACTCACCTGGGCTTTGAAGCCTGATAGTCTGAGTCTAGATTGCTAATCACCCATGTAGTACTTAGACCAGCACGTTCATTATGTAGTTGACTTTCTTGACTAGAACAGAGACTGGCTTACAGGTAACAGTGGACATTTGATTGATTTTAGATTAAAATCATTCTTTCAACTCATAGGCTAACATTGTACTATTGTATTTCAGTGAATACTTTGCATTCTTCTTACATCATCTTATGTTCCTGTAATATCAGTATTTAGTAAACTTTTACATTTTGTGAGTTTCTATAATCACTAAAAGGTAGTATCCATTCAAAAGTCTCAGAGATGGGTTGGCAATATAGCTTGGTGAGTAGTGTTCACTATGGCCAACATAGAGTCTGAGTTCAGATATCCCCATGTAAGAAGTTGGATGTTATGACATACTTCTGTAACCCCAACATCAAGTCTCACGGGGATGGAGATAGATGGATCTCTGAAGTGTGCCAGCCACCTAGTCTAGAAAGATGAGCAACCTCTAGGTTCAGAGAGACACTTTCTTAAGAAATAAGGTAGAGAGCTATTAAGGAAGACACCTAACATGAACCTCTGGTGTGCACAAATGCATACACGTACACACACACCACTTTTCAGAGGTAGCAACTGACCATGTGTTTTCATTCCAAGCTGATTTTTATGAATTTTCAGCTGTTTAGAATGTGTAGTATTAACCCTTGTTTATGCTAATAGATTATTAAGTAGTCTTCAGCTGAACATAGACACAGTACTGACTTGTGTAGAGTTTGTGCCCTTGAATTTCTTCCATCAGAAGCACAGGCCTTGCCCACTGCATATAACCTCATGTGGTTCCTCAGAGTCATGAAATTCTTCTCAGTCAGTACTTCAAGAGCGTGGATCTGCCAGAGGGAGCCAACAATGGTTTTTACTGAGTGATTTTTTTCTTTTCTCTTCTATAATATTCACACTTTGTGTTTGGTTTGGCAAACATAAATCTTATCTAATCTTTACTTTCTCCGTTTCATGTTAGGCTCAATTGGACTGTGGGCAGTACTATTTTTATTACTGTCAACTACATTTTTTCATTTTTATTGGTATTGGACCCTTTGTCTGAGGCTTATACCATGTAGAGTTTCTCGAGGAGATAATTTTAGTTTTCTTGAAGATATTATGACTCTTGTCCCACTTTCCCTTTGCCTGTGGTTTTTCTTTTGCAGAGAAAGGTGGCTAGGAGTAGATCCCAAGTATTCCATCAGCTGCCCACCAGATACCTTTGACTTTTGAGTCAGGAGGCTAGACAGGCGCTAAAATATTCTTGGAAATCCTTTCTCCCTGGGGCTTTTTCATTTGGCTAATTCTGCATGTTGTTGAGTTCTGTGAGGGTGGGTTGTGTGCATACTCTCTGGCAAGAAAATAGAGCAGGAAGCAGGCAGTGTCAGCTTACTGATGTTGGCAGCTCTTCAGTGGGACATTTAGATGTAAATTATGATCCAGGTTGGATTTGCTGCATGTACTACAAGAAGGGGCTTGGGAGTCCAACAAGGCTGACAAGGGAGAATTGTGAAGCACAGGCTGCCCTTTTGTTCCTTGAATACAATTGCTTTAAGCCTTCAAGACTGAGTTTAACAAATATTTTTAACTGTCAGAGTTTATCCTCTTTACCTCAACGATGTTCCCAAGGTCAGAGTTTTTAATTTCCATGATCAGGTCCACTTTCCTTGAGCCCTGTTCCCTTTGGAAACTGTCCTGCCTGTGTTCTGTATTACAACACCAGTTAGGGCTTCTGGAAGTCTTGGGTTGGTACAGTGGATGGCATTGTTCATATCCTATAATGGAGCTCAAATCGTAACTCTTCCATTTACCCAATGAAACTTTCATGAAGTCACATCCCAATTGGAAAGGGGAATGTATACCTTATAGGGCTGTTTAAGGATTAAACAATGTGGGAGATGTATGTAGACCTGAGTGGATGTGCATTGTTAATATGAGCACAGCTATGTCAAAGACTGTAATGCCTCAGACACATGGCAAAACCTTCCCTGAGAGAAGGTCAGAGGACAGCAAAGCCTTCCTTTAGTCTGTGTTCAAGTGCTTATGAATGATTGATCAGCCTGTGCAAGCAATCGATCAATGTGTACAAAAACTAGCAACTGTAGCTTCCTCCTCTAAGATGACTGCCACCTGAGGTTGCTCTCCTACAGAGGCTGCCCACTGACCTCCTCCTCCTGCTGTACATGACCATATGCTGAGATTCTGGGTTGCATTGTCGGTGCTGTCTATCAGAATGAGCACAGCCTACCCCATTTCCAGCTTTTCTCAGTGTGTTTGTTGTTTCTTACATGTCTGCCGTTTCCTCATTCCCTCATTGCCCCAGTCAGATTTCTACAGTGTCATTCTCTGCAGGGCTTGGCAAAGCAAGCCACTATGTAGATATCATCAATGCTTTGTCTAGTACATAGTAGCTGCCCATTAAATTCAGATTATTACTGTATTTGATGCTTATTAACTGGAATCAAGCCTCAAGACTGGATGATGCTGGCAAAATAAATACTAAGGCTCAAAGATGAACATTGTGAAAGTAGCTCAAAGTTTGTCCTATTCAATGACACTGCTAATTAATCAATTAGATCTTTATTATGATGTCATTAGAGTGTTTTTCTTCTTACTATTATTTTCACGAATTGAAGCGAGCATGTCTGGGCCCCACCTCAGTTGATAGTCAGTGTGGCCTGATGGGAAGTCTGAGGTTCAAAGGCTGAGTGGTAGCTGGATTTACATTCTGGTTCTGCCATCTATTAGCCTTGACCTTTGGAGAGATTCAGTTTCCTTGACTGTAGAATAGAGAGATGATAATGTTAATATAAGTAAAACGCAAGTTATCTCTAAAGTGGAGACAAGAGATGTCAAAATGCTCTCATATACTTTCAAAGGTGTTGCCTTGAGCATCCATGATGTCCCAGCAAGGTCCCTGTTTCTCTAGCATCCCATTCATTTCCATCAACACTGCATAGCTCAGTCTGCATTCATGTGCCTATTTGCATGCTTGTTTGCTCGGTCTCCCTTCCCTGTGGCTTGGTGTTTGCTTTATTCGCCATTCTGCTGGCATACTGTGGGTGCTCAATAAATCTCTGCTAAATGACCAGATAAAAGATAGGACAGCAAGAAAGGGTAGCAGCCAGCACGGCTGGCTCTCCTCTGTCAGCCAGTATCATTTATTTGTTGCTTCATTTCATATTGCTTTTTCGCATCACATGTTGTCTTGTTAATTAGCTCTTGTAAAATGGCTAATTATTTTCATATCCTCTCCAATAGGTAGTCAGGCCCTTATGTGCCCACACCATAGATGGGAGCTCACAGATTGTACAGTGCATTGCATAGTAATTATTTCTCAAATAAATGACCCAGAAAAAAAAGAAGTTTCATTCTGGGGATTTCACTAAAAGATTATAACTTTGGGACAATGTCATGAGGTCAGAGTGTATTTAGAATAGTCTGTTGTCTCTGTGTGATTCTATATATTCTACCCACCACAATGTAATAATGATCATTGAAATTTACAGAGATGATGAGGTCAGGGGTCAGCCGGATGGCTGAGTAAGTAAAGGCACTTGCTGCCAAGCTGGATAGCCTGGAGTCCAGACCCCAGGGCAAAGAGAGAACTGACTCGCTCAAGTTATCCACGGAACTCTCCAACAGCACTGCACACACACACACACACACACACACACACACACATACACGCACACACACGCACACACACACACACACATACACATACACACACACACACACACACACACACACACACGCACACAGAGACACACAGACAATCAATCAATCAATCAATCAATAAGTAGTGAATTCAATCATTTTTGAAAAGAGGGATAAAGCTAGAACAATCCTGTTGTCACTGCCCTCCTCTGTATCATGGTCTCAGTGGCTCTGGCCTTCTGATGTGAGTCCATGGCCACAATCCATCCTATGATGAAGTTGTTGTGCCACTGAATGAATTCCTTTCTCAAGTTCCTGGCTCTTTTATTTTTTGAACTGTTCATTACCTTCCTCTTGGCTTCCAGGATCCTGGTCCTTTTCTCTCTTTTAGCTCTCTCTTCTATTTTTAACTTCTAGCTTTACTTTACTGTCTGTAGTTTTCACTGCACTCAAGTTCACAATGAATCGGCTACTTCTGGGTTCAGGGTTCTCCCTGTGGATATCTTCAATCTACTTGGTGAGCCTTCTGCTCTGTTTTAGAGTTTTGAAAGCCATGACTTTCAGTCTCTCCTGGACTTCACTGCTGGGGCCAATATTTTATTAATTCTTAAAATATTCCCTATAGAAGTCTGCTTTCTTGCCCACTTCTTCCAGGGGGGTAGGTAGTTTTAAGTACTTTTCCCAAAGCCACAGAGATTATCATTGTCATAGTGAGGATTTAAACATAGAGACTCTGGCCCCATCATAATTCATCATAATTAGTGCCCCTTGATGTGTTTTATGTGTTCACAAACTACCCCCAATCGTGGGGGATGGGGTTTGAATGATTTTTTCTTTTCCTACAGAGAACGGTTCTGTGACATCTGATCAAATATTGAAATATAGTCATTGTGGTTTGGGTATGAAGTATCTTTTCAAAAGGCTCAAGTAGTAGATATTTGGTCCCAGATGATGGTACCATTTGTCAAGGTTCTGCTAACTTTAGTAGGTGTCATCTGACCTGGCTTCCTTCATTGATGAACTATATAGGATGGGAAAGTATAAGCTCAATGAACCTTTTTCATTCCCAACTTGCTTTAGTCATGGTGGTTTGTTGTAATAGAAGCCCCAAGACACCATGTAAGAAGTCAGAGAATCCTGTCCTTAGTCCCTTGATGTCTTGTTTGTTCTTACTCCAGCAGGAAGTGAAGAGCAGCCTCTACCATGCTACTGCAAAGTCTTACCCATAATAAATGGTTTTAATAAAATAAAATCACCCAAAAAATTTTAATACCCAGTACATATTATTTACAATATAGAGGTGGAAAAAGGTATTTTAGAAACATTTCCAGTAGATTTGATATGAACACTGTTCTTTTTAACCAAATAATTTAATTATGAAAACCACATAGCCTTTGCAATTTCTAATTAATTCATTGATAACACTTTCCTAGACTGACCTAGATATAGTTGTTAAAAGGAAAACAAGTATAAAATAGGTTGGAAATTTGGCTATATTTAGTTTGGTAGATAAGCTGACATTTGAGAACACAATTTTATTGAGATATAAGAGTGGGTTAGAATCCAAAGAACATGTCTTTGCACCACTCTGACACTGAAAAACAAATTAAAAGATGGGATTCTTTTCTCTCCCTTTAGTAAATGGATACATTTAGTTTCCAGTCAGTTTTCTCTTTGAATAGCTTATCTATTAATAAATGTTAACCACCACTAACATTTTCCACCCCTTTCGTTCATGTTTTCTCTTGTGGCCTTTTTGATGAAGAGTCCTCCATGCTTTAAAATCGTAAATTTCCTCAAAGTGTCATTGTTTTGTGTTGAATTTACAGGTGAACCTATGGTAAAATATTTACCCCTTGAAGTCTGTGTTGGTTGTAGCAGTTTTTCTAATAGCAACATGTGGATTGTGAAATCTTATGACCCTTGATGCATAGCTCAGGTCTCTTTAAATACTGGCTTTTTGCTGTATTCGCTAAACACAGTTTCTAGTTGGCAGTTTCTATGGTGTATGGTGAAGGGCCAATAAGACCTCGAATCCTTCTTGTGCATCGTGTTGTCTTCTTGGAGTTTTGTCAGGTTAAAGTATTTCCTACTCTTCTAGGTTTTCTAGCTCATGACTCGTCTGTGTTGAATCCTGACCAAGTGCTGGGAGATAACCCTTCAGCCCTTGCTTTGGCTCTGACTTCCAAGTGAGGGCATATGGGTGAGATTGCCGATGGTCCCTTCCCTAGGACCTCTTTTACTATAACCTTTTTGCCCTTTATGATGCTCGGATTCTCCTCCCCATTTCACTGTCGTCTCTGAGAGGTTGCATGTCTTTAAACACAGGAAGCCACTTATAATTAAAACTGTAAAGCAAAATAACTACTGTAATTATTTAGTAAGGGTATGCAGTTATCGTTTGATTATTTTTAGTGTTTTTTGAGAAGAGTCTGGCTATATAGCTCAAGTTGCCCTCAAACTCATCATTCTCATGCTGATTAGTGGTAGTGGGAAGGAGCGAATCCTAACAGAGAGCATGATTATTACTCTTTCAAGACCATTCTCATTTTGTCTTGAGTAGCTTCTATTGAAAACATTATTTTGGATAGCCATTTTGGGTAGAAAGGACAGGTTTCCTGAAACAATAAAAACAGTTCTATTTGTGCTATATTGTTTCTGCGTGTGCTAATAATTCTTACTAATTTTGCTGGTCTCTGAAACATGCACTCTCAGCTTCTCTTGTACAGATGGTGTGGCTAGGTTCTCTGTGACGAACTCTTGATCACCATGTCTTTTGGTGTCTCTGGTGGCCCCCTTATTTTTCACAGAGCAGCAACTATATGGGTGAGATCAGGGTAGCAGCTTCTTTTATATTTTTAGCACCAATCTCTGATACTTTGCTTCTCTGAGAGAGCCTTGTGTTTCCCAGGAGCTCTGTGAATTGAATTTTTCCTTGTTCACTGTTTCAATTTAGAAATGTGTTGGTTCACGTTGTCAACCTCAAGCAATCACCGTCCACTCAGGTCACATAAATTACCTTGTTGCTAATTTAGGACCTGCAAACTTATTTATGCCAAGGAATCACTTCCACATTTGGTGCGATTTTGGATTCCGTTTAATGAAGACTTAAATATCACTTGAATATATAAGATATGTAAATGTGTGTAAGCAGAAGATAATGATGTGACAGCTTGTTGGATGGTAATACCTCTTGCCAAAGATTGTAGAGTGTACAACAGTCCTATGCTATCCTTATGCCATGCTACAAGATCCTCTGTTTTCTGATAACCAGAAGTGATTATCTATCTTGAATATAAGCAATATGGGAGGAGAGGGGAAGCAGGGATGTGTTTATTCACCTAGCACTCTTACAAATGCTGAGTGTACCAGTTGCCTACCTAACTAGATAAGTCAAGTGTTTGACTGACGACTAGTGATCTTTTTCACGTTTGTCTGGAATATAATTTGTCTTGAAGATAAAATGGCAGGATTGTGAATCTTTAACTAGGCTCCTTAAGTCCACTATGATAGCAAGCTGCATTAGGTTGGGCGTTTCAGGCAAGAGAACGGTCTAAATTGTGAGCCATTTGCTTGAGATGAGAATGCCTAGCTAGGTAGGAATTGTTGGGATGGATGTTTTTCTCTCAGAAGCCAAATATAAACCCTAAATGTAAATCACCAATTTCCTCCTAGCGGCTTCAAAATAATGCATTACGTCCATGCACCGACTGCGGTATCATTGAGGCAGAAAGGCATTACTAGATCTGGTAATGCGCTGTGACGATTTTCATTATTGCCTCTCAGCAGGTTCGGTTTTAGGCAGAATGATGAAGTAGGTGAAGTCAGCCTTTGCTAGCTGTGACTTCCTGCAAACACAGTAGCCTTTCTCTGTGGTCTCCATTTTGACACTGACCAGCAAGTTTTTTTAGAACATTGACTGTAGGTTATTTTTGTTATTGTTGTTGTTGAGGGTTAATGGTAGGATCTTCCTTTGGGCATTTTATTACTAATACTCCTGACTCTCATTAATGAATACCTGATCTGTTCCTGGTTCTGGTTGTGTGTTCTGCACATATTCCTTTCTTTTCATTTTTTTTTTTTCCGAGACAGGGTTTCTCTGTATAGCCCTGGCTGTCCTGGAACTCACTTTGTAGACCAGGCTGGCCTCGAACTCAGAAATCCGCCTGCCTCTGCCTCCCAAGTGCTGGGATTAAAGGCGTGCGCCACCACGCCCGGCTACACATATTCCTTTCTTAACACACACACACACACACACACACACACACACACACACATCCTTTCTTCCCTTGCTCTGATCATGAGTTCCACTTTCCATGTTGTTTTCTCTTTGGTATCTCTTTTTCTCTTCTCTCATTTGTTATACACTGTTGAATATGCATATGTGCTAATATTCCATAATTTAAAGCTCTTAGACTCTCTAAGAAATCAGCTAAGTTAAGCAGTTTCACCATAATAATGGTCATGGTTCTGACCAGTCATACCTCTGCTAAGTGTTTATCATATCTAATCCTTACAACTCAAAGGATAATGATCTCTAGTGTATAGATGAAGACATTGAGTAACGGTCATTGGCTAGAGTTGCTAGAACTGGCTTTGAGTCTGGAGTTAGCTGCACTCCTTCCTCCTCTGCTGTTAATGGGGGCAAATGAGAATACCAGGAAGAGGGAGGAAAGAGAAGCATGAGGTGGCTGAAGGGAAGGGAGAAGAGGCCTTTTGTTTATCCTTCCTTTCATCTGACTTCTGCATTGTCATTGTGACTTTCTAGGGAGTCATATTGGTCTTAGCTGCTTATCACAGAGGAAGTTTAGAATAAAAATGAAAATGGTAGATTGCACTGGGGAAGCAGGTCTCTGTGACTTCCAGCCTACCTGGTTAAATCTTAAAAATATGGAAGTATCTTTATATTGACAAAAAATAATGCTGTTACCACATTTTTTTCATACCAGGTACATTTCACTACATAGAATAAGGATTTTTTCCTCTCCCATTTTTTAAAAATAAACTTTTTTCTTCCAGTTTACTTAAAAATAAAACTTATTTTCTATTGAAATGAGTCTATTCTTTTACTGTTTTCTGATGGCTTTTAACATTCTTTCTACCTAAGACCAGCTCCTTGGAGAAACTCCCTGGAGACTCCTGGAATAGCAGCTTCCCTGCCTGGGTGACCTGTCAAGGATGGACACACTCCCCTGCCTCTTCAGGTCTTGATTGCCAGTGTCTGGCTGTCAAGGCTCCACCATAAAACAGATCACACTTCTAAGTCAGCCACTTTGAGGGAATTTAATAAAGGAATTCTTTCAAAGGTGATAGTGGGACATTATATAGGGAAACAAGAGGAATAATTCAGTTCCCTGGGGCTAGTGGCTGCACAGAGCCAGGATTAACCTTTTATCTGAAAGGTCGAGGGGGAGGGAGTAATGATCAGAACCAGGAGGCAGAGAGGTTTGCTCTGTGGGAGCTGTGACCTCCTGGGCAGAGCTTGGTGCATGGCAGAGAGGGCAGCAGGCAGGCAAGCCAGGCTCCTAACTTCCCTCCTCCTGAGCCGCACTTTCCTCCATGTCCTCACCTTCCTGCATGCCTGCTCATGTGGTCCACATGGAGTAGTGATAAATGGAGATGCACAGGGCCTCTCACCATGTGCCAAAACCACACCCCTGTCAGATGCTAGACGCTTCTCTCTTGGTGACTGTCATTTTCTGAATTGATAACCTTGAGACCTCAGCCACTCAGACACCGGTGAGTTGAATGTCAAGTGTTTTATTGACTCTCAGGAAAATTTTTAAGTTGACTTGGATCAAATTAAAAAGATCAACTCTGACTTGGTTTTTACCTAATTAAAAGATGAAGGGATCTCTCCCTCAACCCTGGGTACCTTACCATGACTTGTGAGATATAACTATTTCTCGTATCAATATTGATAAAAATTGGTAATGGCCATTAAAGGACTGAGAGAGTGAGAATCCTGAGCCTGGAAGGCGTTTCCCGGTTCTCTGTCATGCGCTCTGCTCTCCTGTTCTCCCCTTCCTGTCTCCTTCCTTTCCCTACTCCCCAACAGCCCTTTTTTGTGGATGTGTATATGTGTATGTATATTTGCTTGTTTGTGTGTTTGTTTTTTTCCTTTAAGAGTGAATAATCTTTACTGAAGTTCTAGCAGAATTGCTGCTCAGCCCACCACCTTTCTCAGCAAGTGTAATTGTGGGAAAGAAATTCTTTACAGGGTAGAAATCAACTCGCTGTGCTTTTGACAGTTACTCTAATAACCCACTCAAAAACAAACTTCATCATCTTTCAGACATGTGAAGAAAGTCATTCCCTCCTCCTCCCTCCCCATACGATCTCATTTCCAGGCTAAACTTTGCCAGTTTCTCCCCCAACCTGTCCTCATGTGGTAAAGTTAATTTCAAGAGTCATTTGTTGAGTCCTCAGCTGTAGGTAAAGCACTTGGCCCAGGTTTCAGGAGGACACACCTGCAGTTTATAGCATGTTGAGGAGAGAAATGTAAATGCCATACTTCAAGACAGAGGGCTGAGTGCTGAATAGATGTTTAACTTACATACTTGTAAGTCTTCATCGAAAACATGGCTGAAAATGTTGAATGGAGAAGAACAAGAGAAAGACCCTTGGGGGACCAATCAAAAACCTTCTTCAGACAGAGCCCAACTCCTCAATTAAGTCGTATCAATGAGTATAGTCATTCAACCTATTCTTTTGTTATGGCTACCTCATCATCCTATCAAGTATTCAGGGAGGACCTTTGTGAAGCCAACATGTCTAGCCCAACATTTGCCAATCAGGAATTATACACCTCTGTAGTGAAGGTATATTACAATCCCTATGGCTAGGACTGGACAGAGTAATAGTGATGTGATTTTTTTTAATGTTCATTTAAATAAAAGGATTTTACCAACCTTTCTTTAAAACAGTCTTGCTTTGTAGCCCAGATTAGCTTGATGTTTACTGCATAGCCCCCTGGAAATAAGCCATAGTTTGACTCTTAAGCTACTTCTCAGGATTTTACTAATCCCGTCTACCAAATAGGGCCAATGTCACACCTCTGAAGAATGAAGAAATAAGGAGAAAGGTAAAGTGATCATGTCTTTCAAAATCGTATCTTGTTCTGATGTTCCACTTACGTACACAGCAAAGGCAAACTTCATGAGAAGGTGGCTTGGATGTAGGAAACAGAACCAATTCCTGGGAATACTGTTGTCAGTGCTGGGATGTTGTCATCAGATCTGGCCTCTTCAGATCATTGATTTGCATTCTTTCCATCTCCTCTGCCTTGGGGGCTTTTCTTGTTATCTGGCTCTCCACAGAGAAGCACCTGCAGTGGCTTCTTCCCTTTTATATCAAGTGCCAGCAGGTAAGGAGGCAGGTTATGCTGAGGCAGACAATGCTCACAATCTCCTTGGGCTCTGGATGAAAGACAATGGAATTCCCCTGAATGAGTAGGGAGTATTTCATTAAAATCTTGAGTTGCAGAAAACTCTTTGTAATGGAGAGCTTTCAAGAACTATCCTTGCCCTACCCCAGAATAATATACTTTAAATAATATTTCTATAACCTTTAAATGTGTTGTGTAATCAACAACCCAAAGAAGGCAAATGAAGAAGAGATTACAGATTGCCATTTATCTTAAATAACTTATCTTAGGGAATTTACTTCCACTGAAGTGTGATGCTATTGAGACACTTAACTGTATGTCTCCAGGTCTAGCTGGCAGTCACTGTGAGACAGATGGACAGAGCTGTCATCTTTGACAGGCCCTGTAAATAGTAGCAAACCCAGGGAATGTGGCCCTTAGCAAGATCCATGGATAAATGTTGTTAAAAGATTTGAGTAAAGAACACCTCTGTATATATTAAGTTTGCTCTCTGACTCATGCTAACATCTCTATGTTTATATTAAGTTATTCAGCCAATTAATAGGTATCAAGCCCTTACTCTATAGTAGAGACTCAGCCTATAGAAATGGGAGTAATTTCTTTTATTTATAGAGTTTCTAATTTGGTGCAAGAGGCACAAATTTAAATATGTACCTACTTAATATCTAATTGGTCATGTTTGGCTCCATAGGAGCTGGATAAATTGGGAGTTTTGAGCAGACAGATGACCTTCAGTTTTGGGGGCACTCAGACAGTTCGTGATTAATCAAAAAACATTATATGAGTAAAAATTCAGTAAAATAGCACCTCACCTTGTTGTGAGACTAGAAGACCTGAGTAACCACACTTACCATTATTTTCTATTATACAGTGGGATAAATGCTGATATGGGAACATACGATGAGGAGAGCTTTGACTAGCTGAGGTGGGTTATAGAAGAGCCTTTTGGAGAGGCTGTGTCTGCGTCTTGGGATCCAAATCAGCAGTGGGAGTTCTAGGTCTCCAGTCTCCTCTCCGGTGGATGTATGATCATATCATTCAGCAGATTTCAGGGGAAGAGTATTTGAAAGAGTGACAGAGTTTGATTTGCCTTAGTCTGTGTCTGAGAGACTTCATTCTATCTAGGTTAAGAAGCCCAGAAAATACAAAGACACACGGGTCTGGAGTGTAGCATTATTTGTTTCTGGACTTTAGTTTATCACAGCTCTAGAAGGTGGTCGTGGTGTGTTTTCAGTGCATTGATTAACCAATTGAAAAGCCAAAAAATCACCAACAGAAACCCAAAGATGGCCAAAATGCAGAGGTATCAGATGGGGAGAGAGACTAATTGGTTTAGTGGTATTATGATCTACATTGACTCTTGCTAGTCATTCTGCTTGCAGTGAGGTTGATGTTATCTGAGAACGTGTTAGCAGTGCAGTCTCAAAGTGGCTTCCCAGAGCCCTCTTCTCATCAGCCTCATGTAGAACTTGTTCACAGTGGAGTCAGAGAAGCATTGCTCTAGACTCTGTTTAAATCATCACAGTCAATTCTCAGTCACCAACCTAGGTAGTGGCAAATGGTAGTAGTTCTCTGTATCAGTTGATACAGGAGAAAGAGAACCAGGAAGAAGTGTTATTATGAGGTGTATCATAAGAAATTGACTATTTAAATGAGGACTTGAGTAAGCGAGATCCTCTCTGTAGGAGTAGGACTCAGTAAGGTAGATTGGTGTATATTCCAGAAACCCTGGGCATGAGCCAAAGTTGTGTTCCAGAAACAGGAATGAAGAACAATTGTGGGTTCAGATGCTCTTTGGCGTCTTGTGGGGCTAGAGGAGCCCAGTTCCTTTAAGGGCTCACTTGGTTATATTAGGGCTGGGAGGATGGTATTAACTGATTAGGGACTTCAGCACAATGTATGCTCCTCTCATAGCAACTCCTAGATTAGAGCTTGATTAAATAGCAAGGAAAGGTTTATGCACGCTACCTATGGCTCTCTCCTGTCTCTTAGCCCAGCCAAGTCAGCATAAAAATTATATCTTCATTTTTCAGGAAATAGAGGCTATGAAATTCTCAGTTTATAACAGCTGGTTAATGGTGTTCTGATATTCAATCTGGAGCTGTATAGCTTTATGTCTCCAGAAAGATAACAGTTTTTACAATGGATTGATGAGGCCAGGCAGGTCAGTGTGAGAAAACTTGTGGCTCCTGGTGTGTCTTGTGTAGGAGCCTATGGCACCTAAGGGTACAGGTAACCTGAGAAACTCAGGTGAGTGCGACTCAAGTGGTTTAGAGCAGGTAGCCATTTTATTGGCTTGGACTTTGTTAAAGTAAACTTGATTTATCAAACTTACTGCCTTGCACATCTAGATGGAATGTGCTTGCGCCAGGCTTTATAGATTGGGAGTTAGTTGCAGATGGAGTTTGAAGCCCTGTGTGCATGGACTCCTGCACCCTCTTTTTTCTTTAGAGATTGTTTTATCCTCAGGGAACAAACCTTCAAAGAGACTTGTGAACGTGTGTTTTCCTAATTTAAAAAAGTTACTTGTTTTTTTTTTTTCTCTCTCTCTCTCATTGTTGGAATGTATACAATAACAAGATGCAACTGGGCCCCCAGTATTAACAGCATACATTATTTCAGTTAAGAATGTCGACATGTCTGCACCTGATGCAGATTGAGGCAGCCAAAACCTTTTGCCTGCTATGTGTGATTTGTTTATTTCTCCAAAGTTTTCCAACTTTGACTCCATATCTGTTTTGTCCTGATGACTCATGGTTTAACCAAGGTTTAGTTTGCCATTTTCTCTTCAGAATGCTTGCTGCTTGCTTTTTAGTAACCCCTGAGGACTGTCCTCTCATCTAAATCTGTGGCTCTTCATTGCTGTCACAGGCTCCATGGCTCCCAGACAGGCTCTGCTCAAACGCTGAGCACCCCACAGTAGTCATGGGGAAGGAGAAGTGTCTGAGATACCCTACTCTTTCATAACATCAAAAAGGTGGGTTTTCAAAAATGAATAGATTGGAAGAATGGTACACAATGGCTCAACTTGCAGAAGATTCATATTTGATTTTACCTGTCTCCCAATCAGCTTTGATGAATAGCTTTATTTATGTATGCATTAAGGTCTATGCGAAGCAGCTGTTACACAGGCTGCTCAGGAAATTAAGATCTTTCTCACCTCCACCCCCTTTTTTCTCCTAGAGTTGTGAAGCCTTTATAGGACCCTAGCCAGAGAATGCTAAATGGTGGTCAGTTATTGGGGATATCTGCTGTCAATGCCATCTGTACCTGGCGTCACGTATCTTTAATGGGTTCTTACAGAAGCACTCTATTCATCATAAAGCTTGTTGCTTGTGAACTATGTGGAAGTCTATAGTAATTTGGAGCCAGCACACTAAGTTGGAATTACACAGGCTTAGTAGCATTTGTGAGGTCAGGAAGGCTTGAGTTCTTTTTCTGTTGCTTTGCAGAAATAAATGTGTGTTTGGTTTTGTAAACAAACAAACAAATGGTCTTGTTATACAAGCCTGTCAGCTAGAACACAGCAGCAATATGCAAAGTGACACAAATCTCTGTACAAATCATGAGGCGGTCCTGTTCTTCTGTGATTTCCCTACAGACGGCATCAAATTTGTGTTCTGATTAATTACTCTTCTGTTCCAACTCAATATATAAATACCATGAAGACCATTTTTGGTGGCAGTCTCCCAACGGTAAAAGCTCCCAATACATCAGTGCGTTATTTCTGTCTTTACTCTCTGCTTTTCAGCCCATCACTCTGTGATATTGAGCTGTGTCTAAACTCTTGCACTATTGTTATTGTATATTTTGTGCCAATTTGCATTATAGTAATGTATGTTCTTAGTTTCTGTAAATTGGGGAGCCTAAAGTCTTTTCTGATTTATTTTTCTTTTCCCCAAACGCAAAATAAATGTTTTCAAGCAAGCGAGCACACAGCAGGCAAGGATGCAGTTACCTCAGGAGAGAGTCGTTGGCTCTGTGCGCACAGGGTAAGAGGAGGGTGGAAAGGACTCCTGTGTCTGGCTTTCTCCTTGGTGTTTGGAGGCCCAGGCCCTTCTGCTTCTAGACAAGAAACCCCTTAACAGGATGCTGCTTTATAAAGCATGGACTTGGAATGAGGTGGGGTGTCTGGTCCCCACCACTGCGGTACCCAGAAGGATGGTGCGCCCATCAACCCGTTCCTTACAGTGTGAAGGATGGTGATTCTTAGGTCTCTTCAATGGAGGTGAGGAGGATGCTGGGCAGAAGACCAAGCTGTCTCGCTCTTGATCTTGGTAGAAAGAGTTGCTCAGTCAAACGTTGCCCCCGTAGTTTGTAGCCCCAGATGTCCCACCTCCTTGCAGGGCTTCTTAATTTAGCTGCTTGGTTATTTACGGCTACTACTATTTACTAGAATGTACTGTCATAAAGACAGGGTCTTTCCCTCTTTCCCTTCCCCTTCCCTCCACCCTCTTCCTCTTTCTTCCTTCTGTACAGGATAGTGCCTGACACAGAGTATTATTACCTTAATAGATGTTAATTGAACAGCTGAATAAAGAGTTATCAGTTTTTATGTCATTGGTTTATAGTAGTGGCCTCCATTAGGCTGATAGCCTCAGGAGATGCTGGGTGCTAAGTTGGGTCTCATAGAATCCATATTTTGAGGAGACAGCCTTCTATATCACTATATTAGAAGAGGAAGAACAGGAACCCATGTTTTTGTTCCCTCCTCTCCCTCCC